>JANHFT010002402.1:83168-106349 GCA_032467955.1 Pseudoxenodon macrops
ACAAATTCCTTGTGTGTCCAATCACACTTGGCCAATAAAGAATTCTATTCTATTCTATTCTATTCTATTATTCTATTCTACAAAGGCAGAAATAAAGATAAGGATAAATGAATGTAATGCAGTGCAATGCAATGCTCTATAGTTGCAATTCTTTCTCCATTACTAAGTTCAAAAAGAAGCTTTCATTGTACAACAGTATCCTGAAACACAGGAAGTCTTTTCTATGGAATCATCATATTGATGTTACATGAGTTTTTCATGAGACTCAAGAAAAACCATGATCAAATCCTAGATGAAGTGATTCTCCATGAAGTTAATCAGGAAATCTCCAAAAAAAAAATTGATTCAAAGTGTCAAAAATTGGGAATAAGAAACATGGATTCACTGGAATCTTAATTGTGGTGGTTCGAACCATATTTTTATTTTATTTCATATTTTCATAAGGATATTGAATTGAAATTAATCTTTGGAAATTGATGCAGCTTTTCTACATGCTGCATATTATACCTGAAAACCAGAAAAGCCAGTGATGGTTGGTGATTAGAGTCAAATATGTATGGAGTTAATTGGGAAAGAGAAACACTTTTAACACTTTTTAAAATTTTAAACTGCTTTTTAATTCTTTCCCATTTTAATTCTTTATGATAAGTTGTATTAATTACACACTGCTTTTCAGTTCATTGGTATCCACAGTTCTTACAATTGCTTCCAGATTTTTAATGCATTTTTGTGTACTTTAAAACATATACATACACATTGCAATAAAAAAGCTTATGTAAGCCAGATAAAAATTAAGTACCCAGCATATAGTAGCAAAACACCAATAAACTTGACTTTAAAAGACCTTCACCTGTATGTATTGTAATAATGCAATATTGGGAAGTAACCTTTTCAAATTGCACAATCCACCTATGTTTCCTCTGAGGTTTGGCAGCTGTCAGCTGTAGCAGGAGTAAGCGAACTTAGTCACAACCATATTATGACCACTCTTTCTCCAGCGGAAGTGTTTAAACTGTTTTCAAAAGTACACATTGCAAATCCCATTAAAATAATCTCAGAGACTTTTAGGACCTTTTTAGAAGTTTAGGAAGTTTTAAGGGAGGTTAGGTTAGCAAAGGCTAGATTTTAAATTTTTTGGTTGGCATAATACTATGAATACATACATTCATAGCATTATGAACAATGATGGCTACTTTATTTAGTAGATGTTTTTAAAGTCTAAGGTAGGTGTTCTCTTTTCTCTTCCTTGATAGCAAAACCACAGTAAGTATCCTGAGAGCCATTTGCTGGATTTCTAGTAAAAATATTGGAATATTCCAGAAGGGGGCACAGTAGTCCCATAATGCAAGCTTCTGATTTGCTGCCTCCTCAGAAAACCTGTGCATTTCCCCCCCTTTCAAATAACATAGATTTGGCATAAATTTTGGCTTGGCTGTCCCAGCGCTATTAATTCCCATCACTCCAGTGAGGAACAGAGAACCTCTCTGTTTTATTAAGAGTACATAATCTGGGATTCTTAAAATTATTCTAAATTGTAGGACCATGTTATTCTGAGTTCTTGGAGATCAGGTGCTGTGTAACATAAATTCTGGCTAGAAATAAGCAGATCATATTTATTTTATTTTATTTTGTCAAACCTATATAAGGTAACAGATAAAAGTATAAACATGATTATGAATTCATGAAATGGATACAAATAAAAAGAGACATTAGGACAGGGATGGTAGGCACATTGGTGCATTCATGCATGCCCCTTATCAGTTGATGAAATGTCCCTTCATCAGTTACGGTAGTTATCTATAAGGTAATAGTAAAGGCCCAATCGGGTCTGACTCTGGAGGGAGGTGCAGGCGTTCATATCCGTTTCCAAGCCGAGAGAGCCAGCGTTGTCCAAATACACTTCAGTGGCCTTATAGCCAACATTGACCATACACCAAGGCACACAAAAGGCTGTTACTTTCCCACTGAAGTGGTATCTATTTATCTACTTGTATTTGCATGCTAGGTTGACCAGCAGCTGGGGCAGGAATGGGAGTTCAGAGTATCATGTGATACTTGGGTATCGAACTGCCAATCTTCCAATCTTCCAGTTGATAAACCAACATCTCCAGCCCACCATGTCCCTTAGTTACCTAAGCCTACTAAAATCTAAGATTAGCTTGATCCATAAGATTTTGAAGGGGACTTCAAAAACTGTAAAGATATTGTAACAACATGTAGTCTTCAAGCTGCCACTTTTGATTTCTTATTTTGTTTTTGTTGTAAAAGACTATCATAATGGCCACTTTGAAAATTTTTCAAAAATACAGTTGGTTCTGATGAAAACTGGTACTTTACATTACAGTGATAGACAATCTTGAACATATGCCACTGCTTGAGAACCTAACTAGCTAATAGTCCATTTCAGAGGGCCATTCAAAGCACCAATGGTACATTTCAAGCTACATATGGCACAAATCCAAATCTGGAACTTATTAATTAATAATAAGCACCACATTTAAACATGAGAAAAAGTCTCAACTAGTCTTTGTATATCCAAAATCAGGGTAGGGGAAAGAGGTTTTTAAATAACACAACTTTAAGAAAGATTTGTGCCACAGAACCTTTCATTTTACAAATGAAACACAGCTGCAGTTTTTCACATTAATAATGGGGGAGGGATTCTTACTCTCAGAATAAGAGAAATTTAGATTTTTGAAAACTAAAAGGATGCATAAATACAACTGGAAACCCAGAAAGAATATCTTGGTAAGTTTGAAACTGGCTTTTTAGACAGTATTTGGGAGGTTTAGGCAATATATTTATGTTGGAGTTTGCTTCTGAAAAAGAACTTTTGGCAATTATCACTTTGAAACTTTAGAGAACAGAGCTCACGGCTATTGGCCACATTTTGTTGCAATACGTCAGAGGCTTGATCCATGACATGTTGAGTTAAAGAGTTAATTGACTGACAGTGATAAAGTGTTCTGGACTGTGGAATCAGCTGGAATAAAGCAACACTGGACTAGGGCAAGATCATGTCTTATTGTCAAACCTATCTTCATTGCTATTTCAGTACAATACTGTTTTGATGTCCCTAGAATACACTTACAAGTTCTTAGTAGAGGATTCTACCTTAAGTGAACCAATAGAGCAGGACACACACACCTATAATTTTTAGTGAAGCCCTGTATATTTTATAAATACCTACATTTCAGATGTGCTTTTCAGCTGGTTCAGGTTCAGGCTAACCAGTAGCGGTAATTTTGAGTAGTTTGGAGACCCAGCAAATACCACCTCTGGCTGGCCTCACCCTCCCGCCATATAATCCCTTGTTTTTTAGTTCAGCTGATTCACGTGGCAGAGTGGATTGTTTTTTTCTTGCCAAGCGCATGCCACTTTTTCAAGCCGCGTGCATCCGTGCAAGCCACGCATGCGAGTAAAGCGCATGCGTGGAAGGCCATGCGTATGCACAAATGAGGCATGTGCGAGCGAAGCCAGCGTGTGCACGCTCACATTTTCTGTGCTGGCTGAACTGGTAGGTAAATTATGTGAATCCCACTTCTGCTAAACTTGTAATTAAAGCGTACCTTTTGATAGTTTTAATAACTGCTTAATGATAGCATCTTATATATTGTTATAAAGTGCTTTGGAACTTTTTGAGATAGATTTCAGAGATGGCTTTTTGTCCCGTCAACCTGTCTCTGCTTACTGTTGTTCTTTGATGCTCTTCACTTTCAGAATTTACTCCTTTGCAAGCAATTAAGAACGGAGACATGGTCTCTTTGCGGTGTTTGATTATCTAGGAGCAAATGTATGAAGCTATCCTGAAAAACATAATCACTTTTCCTCAAGTGATCAAGTATTACTGATTTTACTCCTCCAATTCAATAATAGGATCTCTCATGCTTGAAAATCTATGTAAATTTTCACTTAATTTTTCAAATTTAAGTGAATTCCAATTCCAAATCCAATTGCTACAATCTTCACCAAAGGGTTCAGAGAGGACTCACAAGTCATTGCATTAGTTCTTATTTTAGAATATATTGTTTATCTATAAAAATGTCTGCCAACTTTTTATCATTTTATTATAAATCTATGCAGTTCATACTTTTATACAGCGAAGATGCGAAAACTATTCTTATTAATATTCTGTCATGCTCACAGTATATTTGAAGGAAGATAGGCTCTTACCTCTAGCCAAATACTCAGCATCACTATGAAGGCCCTTCAGGTACTAGATGTATTGAACATATACATCTGTACGTTCGTAACATTCCTTTCTTGATGTAGGCACATCCACAAGAGGCCAGGGCACATATTTATAGCACATTCAAATTTAATGACAACAGAACACAATAACAGAGTTGGAAGAGATCTTGGAGCAGTGGTGGGATTCAAATAATTTAGCAACTGGTTCTCTGCCCTAACGACCATGGCTTGGTGGTCATGTGATTGTGTGGGTGTGGCCAACTCAACGTCACTGATGTCAATGGGCGCTTCACCTTAAGTTGTTACAATGTAATAAGAGTTAACCAGAGAGGCAGTTTCTGTAAGCAGGGCAATAAATATTAGGCTAGAAACAACACCAGAATGTTTCCTTCCTGCCTTCCATACAGGATTAACCCTGTAAAGTGGAAAAAGGCAAAATGAGATTTCTTCCAACAAACTGCTTAGAAAGTTAACAATTGGTTCTCCTGAATAGGTGCGAACTGGCTGAATCCCACTACTATCTTGGAGGTCTTCTAGTCAAATTCTCTGCACAAACAGTGCACCATATACTATTTGGGACAAATATCTGTCCAATCTCTTCTTAAAAGCCTCCAGTGATGAAGCACCCACAGCTTCTGGAAGCAAGTCATTCCACTGATTAATTGTTCTGTCAGGTTCTTAAGTTCTAGGTTGATTCTTTCCTTGAATAGTTTCCATTCATTTTTTATCCTGCCTACAGGTGCTTTGGAGAACAGGTTGACCGCCCTCTTCTTTGTGGCAACCCCATAGATAATTCTACTACATTTCCCATAATTCCTTCTGAACAGCTCTGTACTGTGCACTCTTATTGCATGAAAATTCTATAGAAAAGGCTAACTACTGGGAGAATCCCAATGCCCACTTGCTTAGATATCTACAAATCCAGATCATCTTGACTTGGCAGCAGTTTGAAAATCCCATTGCAATGATTTTTTAAATTTTGCTTTTCTTTTGTGACAAGCTCAACTGTAGAGAGGCGGATGAGAAATGAACACACATTTGTCTTTAACTGTGCGTAGGCATGAAAAGTGGAGACGCAAAATCAACAAAGCTGTAGTCTGTTTATATTACAGATGAATGTTGGGTAATGTCCAGTTGATTCAAACTTCTTCATTGTGTATTTTTCCAAAGAGACCATTAAGCATGTTGTGTGTGTCCCCTCCCCCGAGTTTGAATTTAAATCTCATTCTTAGTAAGAAGACTTTACATTAGTTAATACTTGTTCAAGTCTAGGTAACACTGATTAAGTCTATACATTTTTTATACACCGTAAAATGGTTTGCACTATAAAAGGGCACTGCTTGGAAAACAAGCTTTCCATTGTTGTTAAAATTTTACTTTTTTATTTTACTTACAGTCCCTGCTTGTGTTTTTGGCTATCCTTGGATTTCAACATAGTGTGAGAATTGGTCAATGTTGAGCAAGATAATGCTTAGGTTTATTGCTAAGGTTGCTTCATATAATTGTCAGTGGCCAGCAAGCAATGAGTGTCATAATCCTTATATTCTCAGAAAAGCACATTGTGGGTGAATAGTGATTTACTAGGATGAGTCATCCATGTATGGTTGACCAGACCTTGGCAAGCAATACAGAAATATTTAAAGGTCATGTTAATTGGAGTAGACAAATATATTTTTCCTTCATGTCTGCTGTAGCCTGCAGCTATATTTTTTTGAATTTTATTTTTTTTAAAGAAAGGTATCCTTATTCATATCTTGTTTGTGCTTTTCTCAACAGATGTTTAAAAAATTGTTTTTAAATGTTATGTCTCAATTAAACATTATAACTGTTGTAAAAATCAATTAAAATATATGGATCTAACAAGCTTGCCCACATTTTTAGCTTCTGATTTCTATGCAGCATTTACTCAGCAGAAGGAACAAAAATATTTTTTTCTTTTACAGTTGATTAATATATTGTGGTGATGATCAATTCACCTTCTCTAGTCTAATAGCTTGGAGTGCTGGGCAACTTTCCAAATTCCAAGTTACCTTGGCCATCTCTGTTCAGGAACTTCATGATCTGGTTTGTGGGCTGTTTAGGAGAAATAAAAGAAGTAAAAGAACAGCAGAACAAGCCTTGTTTTGTGGAAGAGGAATAGATTAGTTGTTGCTTGTTTAATTTGGGAGTGCTGCAGAAAAAGTTCTAGCCCCATCATGCACACCAAACTTTCTTCATTATTTTCTTATCAATATATACACACTGAATTGTTGCTGTCTTAAGAATAATTGCTAACATTGGTTATCACTCCATTTTCATTTGTTCCAACCCAGCAGACATCAGGATGAAAACTATGTAAACAGACCCAGAATTGTTTACCTGTTAGCAGGATCAAACTTTGAAAATTGAACAGAATAGGGGCAGAATTTGATCTAAGTGAAGAAGCTATTAGGAGGATTGAGTTTGAAAATGATCCAAATCAGATCAGAAAATGCATCCTGATGGGCAGGCAATCTTAAAACTGTTCCGATTCAGAATGGAGCATATTTATTTATTTATTTTATTTATTAAATTTTTATACCGCCCTTCTCTCAAGAGACTCAGGGCGGTGTACAGCCAGCAATAAAACATATAATACAAAAATTAAAAAAAATATATATATATGCAGCTGTATGCTTTCCAATGCCCACACAAACACCAACAGAGACTACTGCATTTCACAGGAGAAAATATAGACTTCTCCTATGGTCATATCTGATGAAAGGATTGAAAGGATTCCAGAAACCATGTTCTCCATGCCTTTCCTAACATTGAAAGAATGTTAGAAAATGATTTATTGGGAAGATATTGTGTTTAGGGTTTGGACTCTGTCCATCCATTCATCAGCAGGAGAACTGCTAAAGTAAACAAGAACCAAATTCGGTGGGAAAAGACAACAAAAGAAAGATTGAATTCCAGTGTTTCCCTATGGAAGAGTGAATTGGGCAGCTGCTTGGAATATTATCAGCTCCTCCATTTTAAGTCACCTTCCCTCTTCCTTGCTGGTCAGAGCACAGGCAGCTTGCTCTGCTCTTTCCAGTGCACAAGAACAGGGATGCAACACCTATCCATCCTCCTCAAACAGTCCTTGGGGAGAAGGTGCACATGTGTGTTTTGCGCATTTTGTTACATAAATGTCTATGACGATTCTCAGTCATCCAGGTCATCGTTATATCAAAAGTGGTTATTTTTGAAAAGGCAACTGGATTGGTTTTTTGAGAAGACGTTTCCCTTCCTACCCCCATCACAGACAAAAGCCCAAGTAACTACAATGGCTGTCCGAGCATGAAGACCAATTGACTGTATAGAAAACCCAATCTTTCCACCATCACCCCCATCCTGTCAGAATCTATCATTCTCCACACACACACACACCCCAACTAAACTCAACTGTCAATAACTGTCCTCCCATCTCTAACACAATCCAATACAGCCAATGAAGCTTGCAGGATAAGAAGCGAAAGGTCTTCTTCTTCCTCAAAAAATTCAATCTACTTGACTTTTCAAAAATAAAAACCATTAGCTTCTGCTAATTGTGGGGGAAGATATATAGAGAAAAAATCCATAAGCCATATTCTGCTCCCTTTCCCAATGTTTAAACATGTCTGGCTCTTTCTGGGCACCATATTCTTCCTCCTAGATAAGTGATTTTCCATATCTAGAATAGAAAACTGTAACCCTTCATATGTTCCAGAACAATTGCCAAAAGCTCTACCTTGCATCACCAATCATAAACTATTCTGGAATCTAAAATTCAGCAACATCTGGATAATCAAAGCAAATTGAAAAATTCTGCAAAGAAACACAATCCTTCCAGCCTCACCACCATTCTGTCAAAACTTGCCCTTCCATTCCTCCCACCATCCAGTCACAACTGATGAGGCTTCTTGTATGAGAAGTGAAACGTTTTCTTCTCAGGAAAAACAGTCGAGTTTCCTTTTGAAAAAGCATCTTTAGAGGCAACCATGACTTGGATGACTGAGAATCTCCATAGACATCTGAAGAATCAGTTTTCTCACATGCTCTTGTGAAGTTGCCTAGTTAGAGAGTCAGGATGAACTGCAAGTAAAATTATAGCCAGTGAAAGTATAGACAGGTAATCTTTATTACTGTCAGTGACCAGCGATGTACTGAGATTATAATGAGATGAGAATAAGATGCAAATGCCTTATATATTCTATAGCAGTGATGGCCAACCCTTTTCTGCTCAGGTGCCAAAAGGGCGCGTGCATGCATGCCTACACCCATAATGCAATGCCTTCCTCCTCGTGCATGTATACACTGCCCCCATGCTGCCCCGTGTATGAGCACAGGTCTCACTGAAGCCTCCAAACTTCTGGTTGGCCCGTTGGGCTGTTTTACGCTCTCCCTAGGCTTCAGGAAGGCAAAAACGGCCTCCCCCCACCCTCCAGAAGGCCGAAAATCAGCTAGCCAGCATGCACATGCGCGCTGCAGCTGAAATAGGGCAACGCCTCACATGCCCTCAGATATGGCTCCGTGTACCACCTGTGGCAGGCGTGCCATAGGTTCGCCATCACGGTTCTCTAGTAAGACAGAAAAAGGCAAAGAGAAACGATGAAACAAGAGGATATCCCAGTGTAGATCATTGTCTTCTCTGATCCCTCCCAGGGCTCCTTAAACGGACTTAAAAAGCAGAAATGCAACACATTACTTCATGTGAAAATCCTTAATGTTGGAGCTAGCCTATTTTATACCTATAGGCTGCAGGGAATATTTATATAACTTTCTAGCTTCTTGGGAACCCTGACCTGTGTTCTTGGCAATTATTTTTTTCTTTTTTGATTGGTTAATCCACCGTGAGCTACAAATGTGAACACAATTTTTTTTTGGTTGCTTTGCATGGCTACTCCTTTGGACACGGATGTAATTTTTTTCAATGTAAAGATTCTCAAGAGCTGCCACTCAACACATTAGGCTATGATGGATAAGTTTAAGCATAATTTCAATCGGTATAAAGACAAATGGAAGCTAGACTAAAAAGCAGTTCTAAACCAAGTGTTCCTCATGGGGCAGCCCTGGAGTGAAGATGAGGACATGGGACAATGTAATAGAGAGAAACTGGATCAAATCCTCCGTAATTCAGATCAAGAAGAAAACTACTGTTATTAATTAATGGCAGCAGCGTTTTTTTCAGAAGAAAAAAAAAACAGTTTTGGGGTAGACTAATATAGGAACAAAAGTTGCCTTTGGCTTTCCCATTCCAGTTTATGATCACTGTAATTTCCACTTGCATCAACAACTTAGCAAACATGCAATGGGATGATTGTGTGCTTATCACTTGTTTAGACCCAAGTTAGTACAGATTTGGATACCGAATTGTATTTAGCATAATTTCACCACATATAGAAGAAACCAAATTGAATAGAACCTTAAGTGAGACTGTGTGCACTTTTAGCTATGTAACACAATGCAACGTCTCCAGGAAACCACCGCCATCTGGACTTGCGTTAACTTTTAACACATTCAATTTCTTCCCTTTCACTGATCACATCAAGACAATATCTGGAAGTCAGTCAAAAAAAGACTTCATTTAATAAGTGATACATAAAAACTTTTGCATAGAAAAAAGGGTTACCAAAATAATGAACAATTTGCCCCTCCTCCAACTAGGAACAGTATTTTTAAAACAAATATTTTAAAAGTACATTTGTATAATGTTTAACATTCTGTTTATTGCTTTCTCCACACAGCAGAGAAATGAAGTGCATAATACATGCTGTGCTTTCATTTAACTTGCCCTCCCCCATCATTAACTCTAGCTCTTGAGTCAATGAATAAAAAAATACTTGTGTTATTTCATGTTGCTGTAATAATAATACAAAGCAAAACGTTTTTATAGTACTGCTTGTATGGGTAGTTTAAAAAAAATAACTTACATTTTCTGGGTTGGGAATTGAACCCGTACAAAAAAAGAAAAGAAAAATAAAGGAAACCAAATGGTAGCAGCAAACTAACCCAAAGGTTCACGTTTGTTGCTACCTACAACTCAGCCTTTGGCAGTCTAGTTCCTTCCAGATCTCCTGGAATACAATTGCCCTAATTTTTCAGGTATGGTATGGCCAAAGAGAGCCAAATTGAGCTCTAATGAAAGCCAGTTTTCAATCACATGTGATTGAATGGAAGAAAAGAAAATGGCCGAAGGGTTAAAGTATTGTAGCTATTTAATCATACCTCTTTCTGTGACAAAAAAAGGGCTCTAGTCTAAAGGAAGCTGTTTCCCAGCTTGCAAAAATGAACCAGACATATCAGCTGTGACTTCATCAAAATGCATCAGTATAGAACTGGTGGTCAATTTATGCACACTTAGGTATAATTTGACACCAATGGTTTTACAGAAAGTGCCAGGAGGCTTGTAATTGACAATGCTGAAACAACGCTGAAAGTTTAGTGCTTTTATCAAGATTACACTGCAGACATTTGATAGATCCGCACACTGAAGGTAAGCTAGATGAGATTAAGTATATACAATCTCAGCAACCTTGTTATTCTTAAAATTCAACTCCGCACAGTGTTAGTTTGGCGGGGTCCCACTGATGCTAAAGGACTGCCACCTTACTGTGTGCAGAAGTATTTATTCAGAAATTGTATCCCTATTCTGGATCTTATTATCCGAATCCAAATTCTATTGTTTCCTCTCCAGCATCATTTTCATACTTGCCTGGTGGTTTAGCCTTAGAGAAAAAAAATGCAAAGAAACATGTATAAACACATTGCCTATTGAGAACAGGGCAGGCACTTAAGCATTTAGGGCAGCGTTTGTTTTTCCAGGAAGATTTTGTGAGCTATAATCCACCACTTCCCTGGCAAATAAAAATGCATAGCAAGAACATTAAGGCCGACACAGGATGTCATTTGAAGACCACTGTCACCCAGTATGAGGTCTGATTCAAACAAAGTAGAAAAACAACTCCATTCTGACGATTCTTATAGCAGAGTTGCTAGCTTTCTCTTCTGTGTCTTCAGCATCCTCCTTGATCTGTTCATCACCTAAGCTTTGTGCAAGAGCTTTCTGTTCTAACTGCAGAAGGAAGGAAAAATCTAGAAAGCTCCAACTTCAGTACCCCAAGGTCGGTAGGGTTTAGTGTTTCCATTACTGCTGGGTTGCTGAGAGTTAGCGGTTGCCGAAACAGACAAAGGGGGGCTAATGGCTGTGGCAGCTGCCACTGCCGCTGCTGCACTCGGGGGAAGCATTGGGAATGCTCCAGCGAAAGACAGAGGGAAACTCTGAGCTGCCGCCGCCGCCGCAGCATGCACGGTGGCAGAAAGCGAGAGGAGAGAGGTAGAAAGTGGAGGGATGCAAGGAGCGACGCTGCCTGCCGAGGGCACACGGAGGGTGGAATCGGCATGGGCAAAAGTGGCGGTGAGAAGAGCCGAGCCGTGGGAAGGCATCTCTGAGGCTGTGGAGAGTCTGCAAGGGGAGACGTCAGAGGGATGTAATCCATTCTGTTGCAATAAAGCCGTAGGGAGATGATGGAAAGCAGCCGCCCAATGATGAGGGTGCAGAGGATGGTGATGATGTGCCATGGACGAGGTCATGGCAGCAGCTTCCCTCTGAGAAGCACACGAGCTGAGATGGGAGACTAGTCGGACTCGGAGAGGGTCTGCCGTGTCCAGACCTTCCACAGAACTCAGGTATCTTGCAACTTCGGTTAAACATTCTCGAAACCCAATGCTAATGAAGTCCATGGCCAGAGCATGAGCATCAAAATAACCTGGAACACAGAGGAAAAATACACAACTATCAGATGCTTCCTTTGGTCTTTCTTGTAAAGCACAAGCTGGAATACGTATTTTAGTTCTGAAATATATTAGTGAAGCTGGCCTGTAAATTAACTTGGTAAAGTTACTTGGCACAGGGATAAACATTTAAAAAAACTTTAAACATCTAGAATTGAATTTCTATTATGATGCTTTTCACTCTTTGTGACTGATAAAAGCCCATGTCTGCATGAAATACTTACAAATACTATTAAATTGAGTACAGGTAGTCTTTGACTTATGACGACAATTGAGCCCAAAATGTATATTGCTCAATGAGAAATTTGTTAAGTGACTTTTTTCCCCATTGTATGACTTTTCTTGCCACGGTTGTTAAATGAATCACTGCAGTTGTTAAATTAATAACATGGTTGTTAAATGAATCTGGTTTCCTCATTGACGTTGCTTGTCAGAAGGTTGGAAAATATGATCACATGACCCAGGGACACTGCAACCATCATAAATGTGAGTCAATTGCCAAGCATACAAATTTGGATTACATGACCATAGGGATTCTGCAACGGTCAAAAGTCTCTTTCTTCAGGTTTCGTTGTAACTTTGAACGGTCACTAAATGAACTGGTGTAAGTCAAGAACTACCTGTATTGAAACGTTTGACTGTAAAATCCTGCTCCTTATATTTTCAGGGCTATTGAAAAGACATATGTGGATATAGGCATACGTATGTATGTATGTATGTATGTATGTATGTATGTATGTATGTATGTATGTATGTACGTACCGTGTTTCCCAGAAAATGAGGCAGGTTCTTATTTTCTTTTGACCCCTGAAATAAGCGCTTGGCCTTATTTTCAGGGAGGTTTTATTATTTTTGAGGTGCAGGAGGCGGCGTGGGTGATCACCTCATGGATGCTGCTGCTGTGTTTTGGGGAGAGCTTATTTTCGGGGATGGCTTATTTTAGTGCATGTGCTCAAAGCCTGATTGGGCTTATTATCTGGGGAGGTCTTATTTTCAGGGAAACAGGGTATATATGTATGTATGTATGTATTTAGCTATGCTCATGAGGTGTATATTGGAGGTGGTGACCCTTTGAGAGCTGTATGCAATTTTAATGTATGATGATTAGTGTATATTCAAAGTGACAATTAAAGTTATTCTAAATGTAAGTCTAAGATAAAATGAGGGGAGGTCTCCACCGCCTTGAGTACTCAGACAAAAGGTGAAACATCCCAAGTTGCTAGACAGTGAAATGGGCAGTGTATAAATCTAATCAATAAATAAAATTAGCGTAAAGGCAATAAATACAAAGCCTCCACACATATTCAGCTGTAGTTCAGATACAGTATACAGTAGTCACTGGGCTATTTTGAAGGCATTGAGTTGTACTGGTTAAAGTGCTGGACCAAGATTAAGATGACATAGATTCAGGTTCACCCAGAACCCTGGGAGTCTACTGGATGAATTACAGGACGGTTCCTGTTAGGAAAAGTAGAGGAGTGCTACATGGTAACTTGTGCTCTTGAAGGAACATTGGAATGTAAGAATTAAGTCAACCTACAATAATCCATTTAATGACCATTCAAAGTTACAATGATGAAAAAAATAACTTATGACCATTTTTCACACTTACGGCCATTGCATGGTCACATGATCAAAATTCAGACACTTGGTAACTGGTTCATATTTATGACAGTTACAGTATCCCGGGGTCATGTGATCCCCTTTAACAACAGTCACTAACTTTAACAACTAGAGTGGTTCAACAACTATAGCAAGAAAGGTCGTAAAACGGGGCAAATTTCACTTAACAAAGATGTCGTTTAACAACAGAAATTTTGGGCTCAATTATGGTCGTAACTGGAGGACTACCTGTAATAATATTAGTAACAAAAACATCATAATAATGGAAGCAGCAATACCTAGAGACAGCAGAATGGAAGAGAAAGAACTGGAGATCTTCACAAAATATGAAGACCTGCAGACAGTCGTAAAATGACTATGGCAAAAGAAAACAAAGATGGTATCAAGAGTAATGGGTGTGATTTCAATACAACTGGAGCACCACTTGAACCACCATCAGCACTGACAACATCACCTTCAGTCAACTACAAAAGGCAGCTTCACTTGGCACATCTAACATCCTTGAACAACATCTTTAACACTTTCAAACATCTGTCTATCCCAGGTCCTTGGGAAGGACTCAATAGGTGGATAAAAATGCCAAATCCAATCTGAAACGCTGGCTGATTGTGTCACCAACCATAATTAATAGCAGCAGCAGCAGCAGCAGCAAGAAATACGGAGCAAATGCCGCCACCACTAGAGATAATAAGACTTTTTACTGCCAAGGAGCTTTCCTCTGTAGGATTGCTTCTTCATGAACTCTAGGCCTCAATAGCCAGATCTGATAATTTTAGGAGTCCTGCTTCTTCCTTTAGTGTACATTCCTCTAGAAAAGCACAATAGAAAACACCAGTGTTTTTTTATATATGTTCTACTCGCTTTAGCTGGACTTGCATTATATTTTTAAACTGAATCTAAAGCAAATTATATTACTATTAAATAATACAATTTTTGCAATCATTATTACTGCCATCTAAAAGGTATTCACACGTTATATAAGAACTTCAATTGCCTAACTGAATGTCACATAACGTATTATTTCTTTGCTTATGCAATTGTGAGGAAATACTGTTGTAAACCCAGTATTGGTGACCATTTTCAAAGCTTTAGAATTTGATACCACAGCATATTGAGGCAGTCACATCTTAACTTCATTTTCTATTGTTGTGTTTATTTTTTACTTGTTTATAAATATTCCCATTTTTAAAAAAATCAACAAAGCAGTATTTTTATTAAAGCAATACAAATGAGAGGTAGAGCTAAAACTACAGTTTCCTCCCAAAAAGTAATTCTGAAAAATGTGATTTCACATTCCTGCTATTAAAAGCTTCTCAATGGCTTCTTTTAAACAAAATATAAACTCCAGAAAATGAATTGAATTATCTTTCTTTGTCAAACTCTACTATTTTTATATACTAATTGCTATATTCCAAATCACTAGCATAGGCCTAGTCACTTTTTATGTCAAGCAGCAATCAATTTACTATCATGGGTTAAGACTAAGGCTATGTATTAAGTTTACTTAATTCAAGAGGATACATGGTGTAGAGGATCATAGCTCCCTCCCTACAGAATCATAAGTTCTCTCCCCAGAAAGAATAAAAAGAAAAATAAATGTAAAAAAATAAAATTCTGACTTGTACGTATTTGTATAGCACCTTCGTTTCTTGTTTTCAAATCCTCTTGTTTTTATACCCTAAACATGCAGCTTGCCCGGAAGTTAGACCAATAGAATTTAAAATACGTATACCACGTGCTATCCTTTTCCAATATGGGAAAAAGAGCCCAATATGATCATAAATGACAAATGGAAACTAGTAATACAACTCTTTGCAGCCATTTATGTTAGCAAGAATAGAAATCACATGAACAAGCTGATAAATAGCCATTTTTTCTAGAAAATAATTCATAAAACGATTGCTGCTTAGACTGATGAAATTCATAAATCTCCTTTTTTACAGACAAGCTACACAAGAAAATATAATTAGCTTGAAAATACCCAGTTTTAGAAATACAGTAAACATTGCACAGAGATGATGCATTCTTTATGCAAATTGTCAAAAGAATCGCCGAAGCATATCTCCTTTATGTGTATTAATTTTGCCCCCAGACGTCGTAAGATTTGATTAACCCTTATGAAAAACAAGACAGGATTATGGGATAGAGGGATATAATTGCAGCAATCAAAGCAAAAAACTGCTTCTAAATAATGAGGACCTTGATCAAGCCCTGATCCACGAATCATCATCATCACATCATCATAATATTATGTGGAGTGTTCAAAGCACTTCATACATTCAATTTTTTGAGTGTTTAAAACATTTCAAAACTGTTCTCTAAATCCACATAAAGCCACATTCCATATGTACTACATTCCCAATTCCACAAGAGAAACGTGTCAGCCCACAAAAAAGTCAGCACCTATGGTGGATCTTTCCCCCCTTTTTCCCAGTAATATTGAGTTTCCTCTTTAGCTAACCCACACCCAGAAGATGCAAACTTATTCTGTTGTTCTGGTTATGAACGGCGTAGTCTAATTTTTCATGGAAAACATTCTTTCTAGAACAAAGGGCAATGCATAAACAATACGGAAAGTTTCCTCTGGATCCACTTCCCGTGGTATAGCAACTGCATAATGAATTTTAAATTTGGTTTTGTTTCATGCTTCACAATAGTGGCCGCAGCCCTCTTTGTTTATGTTTGGGGTATTTGTTTTGTCTCTCTTGTGCCGATTGCTGTGCTCTTTGGAAACCCCAAACAGATCTCTGACTGGACTGCCTCTGAATGGAGTCTTTACTCTCCCACAGTGTTATGAAAGCCAACACAAGCTCAGGGTCAAGTGCTCCTTTTGTCCCAGTAGTTCTTTCCCACGAGTTCAACCCTGCCTTGAGCACCAATTTCCACTCCTTTAATCTAGAACTGCCAGGAGTGTTTGCAAAGGTTTTCCCTGCTCACATTAGAAAATCAGTTCCTTACCTTTCCCGCCTGTTGCCTGGAGCATCTTCAAATGATCCACTGTCATTTGCAGGATTTCTGCTTTTTCTAATTTGGCAGATCCCTTTGAGATAAGAGGCACAAACAATAAAGGCTTAAAAGTACTGTGGTGCTTTGATTTGGTATCCTCCCTTTTGAGCTCCATCTTATGGTTTCAATTTTCCCAACCATTAGAGCATTCTCAGTTTAATTCTTCTAGTGAGCATCTGTAGTCCAGACTTTACTGCTACACACAAGCACTATATATCACACTGCATAAAGTGACATATATAATGCATGTGCTTCTATGGAGCGTGGAAAAGCATAGACAATGGTAATATAGACAGTAGAACTATATAGCTCAATATCAAACTTAGCAGAATAAGCGTACAGCTCTACTGAAAACATTTGCAAAATCCTCTATGGATTCTTTATATTATTATATGAAACAAATGGAAATGCCCATTACCTTTTAATCTATAATTAATTATATGTTCATATATATTCAGGTTTTAAAAAATTTGTCTCTTAGAAATAATATTTGGGCTTTTCCCTACTGCTGATATGAAGTGCTATCAATCTGTCCCTGAGCCGGCAGTAAAGTACACCGGTATGAAAATTGCAATCCCCATTCCCAAACAAATTCCTCAGTCATTATAGATAACAAATCACTAGTTTTATATACCATGGGCCAGGGGTAAAATTCAAAAATGTTCCCTACTGGTTCTGTGGGTGTGGCTTGGTGGGCGTGGCAGGGGATAGTGCAAAATCTTCATTCCCACCCCACTCTGGGGCTAGCCAGAGATGGTATTTGCTGGTTCTCCGAACTATTCAAAATTTCCACTACAGGTTCTCTAGAACCTGCCAGAACCTGCCGAATTTCACCCCTGCCATGGGTTCTCCTTATCATTGGAATAACAGGGGAAACACACTTGAAGCACCGGGACACGATTAAGCCTGCCTCATTCATAGGAGAATGAATTATGGGACAGCTTGGTAACACAAGCAAGGAAAGATACTGTTGGCATATTTTTCTGGAGGTTATATGCAAGTTGGGAAGAACCTTTAATCATTTTCTCCCTGCTTAAATATACCAATAACTGAAAACCTCCTAATCTAACATGTTTTGGATATTAATACTAATTTAGCACCATTAGTTAAGAAACTGGTTCTAAATAACTCATTCTCATTAGTGATGATGCCACTTAAAATTCCTTCTTTCTGTAAACTATCTAGTATCTTTTGCTGTCTCATTTTACTGCATAATTTTATAGTTTGAGTTAAACTAGAAACTTTCTCTTCTAAATGTAACTGGAAACCATACGAGCTTGCAAATTAATATTCAAGTAATACCCCGAGTACAGAATAGACATGCACCATTTCTTTGGATAAGATTACATCAACTTTCCATAGCAATACAATTAAAATAATTAATAACAGCCATTTTAGATAAAGATAAAGCAACTATAATGATCTGGCTTTGGGTCATTTAAAAATTGATTTCAAAAGGGTCTTATTTACATAAACTTTTACTGTTATAAAGTGTGTGCACATGTACACGTGTGCTGGTATTTAAATTGTTTTGTAAAATTTAGTTTACTCTATGTTCCTCAAATTACATTTTGTCCTCTTCTCAATATTAATCCTTTTCATATTGTGCTAAGGTCTCTGAAAGTCTTGTTTTTCAATGTTTGTGGTTTCCTAAAAGTAAATAATTTATTGCAATTAATAACTGTTGGCTCTTGTCCTGGTTTCTTTGACTGGCCAAAAACACCTCCAAAACAGACCCCTTTGCAAATAGTTCAAGATAAAGCGTGGCCAACAGGAATGAAGTTTTACTTATTTGCTGCTAATTTTTTACATTACTCTATAATTAGTTTATTATCTCATAACTACATTCTGTGTACAATCTGTTCTCTAACCATAAAATAAGCCATCACTTTCTTCTTGAGTCAAAGAACAGAGAGAAAAAGTGATCTGAGGCCTAAGCCACAAAATTTATTGTATTTTTAATGGTACAGCTTTCTTAATGGGGCATCACTTCCCTTACAAAGTAAGGTGGTAAATGCCAACAGTAACTGAACTAAAATGGGATCAACTGGAAAAATAATGGGGAGGTCCCACCATGGTTGTGACTTTTCCAGAAGTATATAAAAATAGATATAAACACTGATATAAAAGAAAATGTAAATGCCCTGGAACAATGAATACAAAGATACAAAATGTTAAAAGCTATTTGCTACAGAATATTAGGAAGCAAAAGTTGTGGTGAAATTGAGTGGAGTATATTGAATACGTGGCTGAAGCAGGATGTAAGGTCTAATTGATATTGAGTTACTTACAATGTAAAATTCATGTATCAGACATAACCAGAATTGGACGATGTACCAAAAACTTCCTAATCTATTATTGAAAATTATGATAGTTAAGAAATAATTATTTACTTCACAAACATATCTTTATTTTATTTTCTAACATGTAGTATAAATTGTTCCTGCTGTCTAAACTGATTCAGGATCCAACCCTAGATCTGGGGTGGATGCTTGTTCACCTCAACTTGTAGAGTTTTTGTCTAATTGTCAATTATTTGGGAAATAGAGAGGATGGCAGAGGGAGTGAATAAAATTTGTCCTTCAAATCCAAAGTTATTTCATTCCTTATGATAATTATGACTTCAGAAGAATCTTTATTCTGAACAATTATATTAATTGGGTACTTATTATAATATATTTTTGAAGAAAAGCACACGGTAGTCAGAAATTAAAGGCTGAAATAAGTTCCTACAGATTGCATCAGTTTTTGTAAAATGCCCTGAACTAATTGTTTTAAAGATTTTTTTAAAAGGTAAAACTATGCAAAACAAGTTAACATTTTATTTCCCACCCTGCCATGTATCTTTCAAATCAGTATGTTCACTTAATAGAGAAAAATATTTACTTTGTTTGATTGCTGGGACAATTCTGAAAGTAGAATATTAGTGCTCTTTCTTGTGAACATTTTGGGAAATTTTCCATTTAAAATATTGGTTTTTGGTCATTTCGAATATACTAAAGCATGAGTAACACATATTACATCAGAATGTTTTTCCATACCTTTTTAAAAGTCCAGCCAAATATAATGACTCTTAAAATACTAACTGCGCTAGATTAATGGAAAAAATACAATGCTAGTGTAGAATTTATCCAGAAGAGAATTTGCAATGTTTAAAACTTTACCAGATAAAACAATAGAAGGGCTACAGAAAATTACCCCATCTACCCTCAAAAAAAACCCAGAAACATCATAGGCATTCTTGCTTAAAGGAGTAGCGAATAGAATGAAAATATTTTTCAGCTTTGCGGAGAGTTGTGGCTTTTCATCAGTTTGCCACAACAGGACATTTTATTGACATGCCTGCTCCGTCAGATCGGGCACATCTAATTTTTCATGAGCTCTATGAAAGACACAACAAAATGACATACAGGATCATTTATTTATTATGCTTACTTGTTTTTCAAAAGCAGTTGGTACAAGTCGCCTCAGTTCGGATAAGCTGTTATTTATACGATCACGGCGCCTTTTCTCTATAATCTATTCCAATAAAAACAAAAAGCATATGCGTATGTAAACATTAAAACTATAGGAAGAGCAAATATTTACACAACTGCAAATGTTACATTACAAATACACTGGAGGGAATTCCTTACCCCTCTTCTTTTTTTCCTGGCCATAATCTGAGATGTTGTGGTAGGAGAATTTGACCGGATCACAGAACTGGCAGTAGGCCTAAGAAACAGTTAAAAAGGCATGTCAGGTGTTGCATCCCATTGGTGCATTTTTTTTCTTACAAAGAGTTAATCTCTCCCCACCTTCCAAATGAATCCTTTAACCCAAGCTGAAAACAATATAAACACAAGTTTAAACAATTCCCCCTCACCATTTCTTTTCAATTAGCAAGCCACAATGTGTATTAAAAAATTGTTTCAGACAGTGATTAGGAGAAATCATTAAATAATAATTAAACTGATGATCATATACTTAAAAGAACCCTACTATTAAAATTTTGAACATGGGAATAATCCAAGCTGCTGCTGACAATGCATTTTGTATTAGGACACAATTACTTGAATCCAAAATCCATGTGCCTCCTTTCATCTCAGAATGGCACATATATGGCAGAAATAATTAAAATGTTTATTTAAAAAACTGTGACCTCAGAAATTGTGGCCTGTTCTGTATATTTTACTAAGTATTTTAACTACAGCAAAATATATAACTAAAGCAAGGCATATATTTTTTGACATACAGTAAATTACACCCAGGTATAAAACGTTAGGAACAGGACTTCATGTAGAAATCTGAACATTTCAATAAAATCTGTGCAACTTATTTTTCAATTTACATATGTCCAGGCATAAATTCTGCATTACAATGAGTATGTGAAATTAGTTTATAAATGTAAAGATGCAATAAATGCACACATGACAAATATATAATATGGACAAAGTGTACACTTTTTGTAATTCATCTATTTAGAGAATATTATAGACTGTTATGCTTGCTTTATCATACTCTAATAGATACCCTATTATTTATCTTATCCATTTAGCACAGCTTCTTTTTGGGCTTTATTCAAACAGTTATACACACTTGAATTAACTTTTCCCCTAAGACAAAGATCTTTAATTTACTTACATGTACTACTCTAAAATGGATATAAGACTTTCATTATTTATTATTATTATTATTTATTAAATTTATATACCGCCCTTCTCTCGAAAGACTCATAAAGTAACTTAATTAAAACTAATTGTTCAGTTAATCTACACTATCTAATTTGCTGTGATCAGGTGTGAGTTACCAACCTGTGTAGCACATATAATTTATACTAGCTAACATTAATTGTCTGATGCCCTGAAGCAAGTAATCAATAAAGATTAATTTCAAGTGCATTATGAAAGGTAATTTGGATTCACGACATGATCTACAAGTGGAAAACACTACTGGCCAGAATCTGAGATTACTATCTCAGCAAACTGAGAAAAAATACTACTTACAAACTGAAGAAAAATAAAACTGATTTCATAACCAACTATATGTAATTTTATTATTATATCTTCTCATAGGTTCTTTATTAATTACAATATATTTAAAAAGGCCTACAACGCTACAGGCACAAAATTGTACTTTTTTCAAAGAAAATAAAGGAAACATGACCCCTTTTTCTTTCCTGGGTAGTTGTGATACTTTAATGTCTGTAGCTGAATAAGCAACTATAATTCCAAGGTTGACTGACAGCACTCTTGTAAGCACATCTTACTGTGCCTTACTTAATAAGTGCCTTTCTTCAATCAATGGATCACAGACATCTCAGAGTGTAAGTACTGTTAGACAAGTACCGTAGGAGACCATCATGCAGTGATAGAAGAATTGAAGCATGCTTTGTTCCATCTATCTAAACAGTGTCCCTCTTACTGTAAGTAAAATATAATCAGACTGAGATTTTAACTCATCTAATAACTGAATCTCTTCATTTTCTCTTGAATTTCTTACCACCCATCCTTTCCAGAAGATAAACCTAGAATGCTTCCAGGCATACAACTCCATCTACTGTCAGTCAAAGGGCACTAGATCCTTTATAGATAAATACTACATATAACAGAAAAGATGGAAAGGGCAGCTGAAAAACAAAGAGTCTTAAAAACAGAATATAAAAATCTGGACTGCCTGAAGCATTATATAAGTCAGCTTTATAAGCACCTTCTGGCAATGTGGCTTCTAATACATCCTCTCACTTCTCAAGTCCAGGTGTAGAAATTCCAGCAATGCACATCACTTAAAGTTTGCAAGATATACATTCAAATCCAAGGGCTTTTTTGACACCATCTAGTAATCCCACAAAAGAGCAGCCTTGCCATTTATTACAGGATCTTGCAGAATAGCATCTGCTCATTCCCTTGCCCTGAAGACGTGTTCATTGCCTTCCAGTGTTACCTCTTCTTCCTATTGCTTTTTCTCTTTACTATGGTCCGAAATAAAACCCATAGCTTCCTCTTTTTCTAATACTTATAGAGGTGGCTATGATAAAACCTGTTGCTACCCGCCTTTCTTCTTCCTCTGCCCAAACAACAGTCTTATGCAGGGTCGTTCTGAACATCTGCATTTGGAAGTCCGGCTGAAAGACGGCGCCAGAAGGGTAAGTGAAAATATCAGTCAAAGTATAAAGAAGGAAATGGGGATTTTAATGTGGGTGATATGAAGTCAGAACGCAGCAACATGCAGCCCAGCGGATGAAGACAAGAATGGCTCTTAGTCCCTGTCCTAAATATCCACCGGGAACAGCCAGAGTTCATGACGCTGAGCCAGAGGCACTTGCACCCCTAAATCCCTTCCCCCCCCTTGAACTGCAAGAAAGAATAAGCACAGACTGAATGTTTAAAGAAGAAAAAAAGGCTTTTTCTTACCCGGAATAATTATTTTCGCTCCCTACGTCTATAGTCTCGTCCATATCGCTATCTGAGGTAGTGTCCTCGCAAGGTCGCTTCATCGTAGCCAAAGGAGACAGTCCAGCTTCCAAATCAGGAAGTAAATAGCAAGAATTTGAGGTTGTGAATAGGCTTTTTTTTTCTTTTTTGGACAGTCTCTGGATTGAGGCCG
>JANHFT010002402.1:106407-133300 GCA_032467955.1 Pseudoxenodon macrops
AAGCTCTTTCCCACGGTGCAGCTCAGCCTCAAGCTCCAGGCCCCGCCCAGCCGACGAAGTCACTCCCCTTCTCTCCGGGAGAACCACTGGATTGAGAAAGCGGAGGAGTGAGTGACAGGCCTCCTTGCCAAGTGCTTCTGTTCCCTTCTTCATTGGCTGAATGAGCCGAAGCGGTGGCAGCGCCAAGCTCTCCCGGGTGTCTTGGAAGCGTGGGAAAGCCCCGAGCGCCTCTCGCGCACAAGGGAGACGAGGGAGGGAAAAGGGGGTGGGAGGACGGCGGGCTGGCGCTGGCTGGGAGGCACCTTCAGGTCTGCACAGCCCCGGCTGGATGGGGACAGCCAGCTTGGGCAGGAACCGCTCCTAAGCATGTGTGCCTGCTGACTGCCTCGCGGATGCCGTGCGCGCAAAGAGGAAGCGTGCACACGGACTTGCAAAATGCAAACAGATTTTTTTAAAAGTCGTTCTGCGCAGACGGCGCGTCTGCTTGCACTTTTTAAACTTTAACCCCAGGAAAAAAAAATGGCATGAAAACTAAGTTAGGAACCAGTTAATACCTAGCAAGTTTTCGGATGCGACCATCTATTTCTATATAGGAGGCACAAAATAAAGCAAAAAAATATATTAATATTTCTGGAGACAGATTAATACTACATGTACACAAGCACATATAACACACATACTTAACATGGGATTGGTTTGCCTATCCTTGTCCCTTTTGTATTTTATAGAGTGATTTGGGTCAACCGTTTCCCCCCACTGAATTCTAAGCACCACATATGTCAAAATATGACTTGTCTTAAAAAATCCCAAGGCCACCTTTCTCAGAAGCAGAGAAAAGCTTAAGCTAGAAGGCAACAGCGAGGACATTTTTAGAGCACTTAATTTAGAATGTGCTTTGAAAGGTTATATAGGATCTTTAAGTAAGAAAAGAACCCAATGGATAAAAGGTAAATAACTAGAAATAATGTAGTTGCCTCTTCCAAAGAAATAGACACTATTTGCAGGAGTGCTTAAGAAATATTAAATCAGAATCACAATTAAGAAAAGCTAAGCAATTTACTTATTCTGCTTTTCTTTCTGCTTATTTCAACCTCAGTTCAGCACCTTAACCTCTTTAGCATTTTCCACCTTGCAGGCGTCTTCCTATACTTTCTCACAACTTCCACTGCATTTTGGTGAGCCCAATTGCATTTAGGATAAACTGCACTATGTCCTGGAAAGGGGCTGCTTTGAACTGGGAAACGCATGGGTACCAGTGACAGGTGGGGTCACCACCACCACCACCCCAGCAGTCGTTCACAGCAGCAAGCCAGGGATAGTTGTGGAAAGAGAACAAAGGTGGTGTTATTTCTGGTTCATGCTGCTGGTTATTGCCACCACTGCTGACATTGGGTAAACATGCCTTCCCTTGTCAATTGACTCTGGTGTCATCGCCCGTCTTGAGCTTCTCAGAGAGAAGGGGTGTGTGTGCTTGAAAAGGAGACAAGAAATAAAAGAGAATAAACGAATGAAAGGAGATGAAGGAAAGGGGATAAGGAACAACAGCGGAAAGGAGCAAAAACCCGAAAGAGTAAGCAGGAAGCCGAAGATCATGTTGCCTCTGGGAAGAAAGTCAGAGTCCCGGGCGTTGGTTAAACGCAGACGTGAAGCGGTTATACAATTAGAAAAGTGATGGGCAAATGCACCCAAATGCAGGCACTGTCATGAGAAAGCCCCTGGTGGGAAGAGCGGGAGACAACGGAATTGCTGCGGATCTTTCTGTCCTTGTTGGCGGCACTAGGACGGCCTCCCCGTGTGAATAGAAACCCGATCCATTTCAGCTTGGCTGGTTTTGGAAATGTAGTTTACACGGCACTACCGCCGGGCGGCCTGCCTGTCGTCCAGCAGGCTTTAATCCTTCAACCCGATTCCGTCCACCTTCTTTTTTGCACGGTAACTTCCAACCCTGACAATGTCAGTTGCTTTGTTTTCACACGTAACCAGTGAAGAGATCCTGGATGCCCTCAGAGGTGTTGTGCGGCTGGCTTTATGAAGATGATAAGAAGCCTGCAGATTTTAAAACTGGAAGGCCTCAAAGTTAGGAGGGAGAAGTGGCAGGAATGTAAGCTTTGGCCAACATTCCTCAATAGATCCTGAACATTCTGCTGAATGTATGACAAAAATCTGCCTTCTGGACAAGCTGTTTGCCCCATAATAACTCTATATAAGGCTGTGGTATGGCAGGAAAGTGGCACCTTCAACTCGATTCCCAGGTGAATTCTTTGCTCTTCATTATTCACCACAAACATCAAATGAGTTTCTTTGTGAAATTGGGAAGCTCTCTCTCTCTCTCTCTCTCTCTCACACACACACACACACACACACACACACACACACGCATTGTGTGCTTGTGTATGTGTACTGATTTTTTTAATGTAATAGAATGGAATAATGCAGATTGTGGTCATGAGAGAATAAAACTTTATTTGTCCACCCAAATTTCCCTAGCACGAAGTTTACCATTTCTAAATTTGGTAAGAAAGCCTGTTGATCGATGCACATAAGCTAATTCTCACCTTACCTATTAAGTCGGTAAGAATATAAAATATAATCGTGGATCATGAGCGATGAAAAGACAAGACAAATACAATCTGAAAAGTTTTAGCGAATGGGATATATACCGGCTTTTTAAATCCGCCCTACTAGGTCAAAAGATTCATAATAAAAAAATTATGTCAACCCAAATTAAAACATCCGTCAAAGGAAATGAAAAGGGTTTCGTGAGGACCCAACAGAAGGAATTTGTATAAAGTGAGTTTTCCCAATTGGGAATTGCTCAAAAGAACTGTGAACTGACAAATTTCTCAGGGGAAACGACCGAGCAGCGAGGCGAAACGAGCGCCTGGCTTCTCAGCGCCTTTCGAGCAGCGGGTGCGCGGGGAAAGAGACCTCACCGCGGCTTCTGGGGCTGCGCGGGGTGGGGCTGCGCGCGGCAACGCAGGCAAGAGGTTTCAAAAGTGTAACCGAGATCACATCCCAACCCCGTTTGTACAGGGGGGCGCGTGCCGGGGAGGAACCCTGCGGGGAAGTCTGAAGAAACAATTCCAGACGTATCCGAATGAAGTGCACTGGAGGTTGTTGAAGACAGGCAAAAAGAAAGAAAAAAAGTTAAAAGTCGAAATTAGGGCGCGTGGGAGTGAACAGTTAAAAACAAAATTTTAAAATAGCAACGCTTAAGAGCTGCAAAATTCACATTTTTGAAGGAGCGAATTGGGAGTCTGGTGGGCTAAACGCGTCCAGTGAGAAACTAGCGTGGAAGAACCTAGTCGACCTAGACGATGGCAGGGAGCGCAACGGCTCCTAGGAGGAAATTTGGGTGGATGAATAAAAGAAAAGCAAAAACGCGCGTGCTTGCGCGGCGGCGCGTGCAGGTGATTAAAGGTGAGAAGTGCCGTTTTGCGAAAATATTAAAACGTGGAAAAAAGCGCGCGTGGTGCAATGAATGCAAAGCGAGGGACGTATGGCTGAGGGGTGCGGGTGCGTGCCCTCGTAGTTTAGAAAAGAAAGCCCTACTAAGTTCCTTTTTCATCCACGCCCCAGGCTGTGTAATTATATATAGTGACATGTTGCATGTCGCCCTTTCATGTGGCTGTTGTTACTGTGTAAATGCACTGTGGGATTTCATGCTTCATTGCCTCTACAGGAACATCCTTTTCATGCTGATGTTTGCAGAGTTACTAAAAAGTGCACCACTACTCAGACACAACAAAAGCAGCAGCTCTCTCCTATTTCCACCTCCCTCCCCTAGCAAAAACAAGCGGTAGTTCTCAGGGTTTTTCAAAACAGCCTCCACAATGGACTGATTTAACAACTGGGTATATATACACTCTCTTGCAGTATTGCTCCCCCCCCCCATTCTGGGACATATGGTGGGAATTTATAATGAAAGAATGACAGTTTTTGAAACATAAATTGAAAGACTGAAATATAAATCAAAAGGCCGATATTAAAGGTTTTCCTTTTTTCCTTTTGAATTCCAGTAGATTTAAAATGCTTATTAAGGTTAACATCCCCAAAAAGATGTACTTAATTAAGTAATTACTTAAGTAAGTAATTCACTGGGACTGCAAGGTAAACTTGGAGGTGTGTGTGTTGCCTTTGTATTATTGTTGGGCTAGAAGAAATATAAAGTTGCACCACTTTAGATTCTACTATGATTGCTATAATAATTCTCTTTATTTTGCTTAAAGATTGTCCAAATCAAATTATTTCTTCAAATTAGTTATGCTCTTGGAATCTTTTAAAAATTAAAAATTAAAATAGCAGCCCAAGTGGTCTGATTTCCTTTTTAAAAATATGTTAATCATTACTTTATTTGGAAATACAATCCTATTAACTAATGATTACCTCCAAGCACATAAAATGGAATAAGATTTAGATATCATTTTGTCACAGCTGTCACTTATCATTAATATGCTCTTTTAGTTATTAATTGCCACCTTTACCTCCTTACCTGAATAGTATCTATCTTGAGCTGTTTTGAGTAGGCTATAGAGAGGGTTAACAAACTAGAAATAGTAAAATAATATTGCCTTGAGTGGAAAGTAATTATTAGTAATAATGCTTGTATTCTCAAGTTCCTAAAATCACTAACCTGTGTTTAGTGATAACACATCTTTGAGATTTTAGGAATTTCTCAGGGCATCATGAAGATACCAATGAATGACATTAGTTTTTTTCATCTGCCTGTAATCTCCCTGATTAGTTTATTTTCAAAATAGCATATTTATATTAAAATAGTTTAAGGTGTACCAATCCTATCAAATATTTCCCAGACTAGATTTTATTCATTATAATTAAATGATTTGTCACTTTTATTTATTATCATTTTGTGAATATAGGAATCAAGGCCAGATGCCTACGCCTTTGATTTGGCATTAAAATAATGGGCATTGCTTGTAAATAAAACATGGTTAGGATTGAGTTATGTATCTTACAGTACTGATTTAGAAGAACGCCACAGAATAAACACATATACTTGGAAACTGTAATAAATGGTAACTTCTTTCAAATAAATGTAGTGAAGATTTGGCTTTAAATTCCACTAAAATTAATGAAAAATGAGTGTTTGTGAATGACAGCTTAATTGTAGACTTTATTCAAAGACCCAAAGAATTGGATTTGAGCCATTTTATGTTCAACCAGGAGGGAAGATGAAGTAAACATATGGGGGAAATAGTCAACAGATATTTCAAAGGAATATATCATGTGTTAACTTTTAGACAGAACCTATTATGTTTTCTTGGTTCCAGTTTCTGTTTAGTGATGCTTAACTTGTAGATTTTAAATTAGGCTCATAAAGATCTGTGAAAAGCTTACTGTCTGAAAATTATGCAATTGAAACAAAGAAAAGCTTTATGATTTATAAAAAGTTATCTTGCAATAATTTCAATCTATCCAATAATTTCTTCACTGCTAATCTAGTTTAAAAATATTCCTGAGTATTATGCTTACTTGAAAACCATTTTGTGAAACCTATTTAGATGTAGGTAGTGACTACATAATTATGGAAGATCCCAATTGTGGGATAGTTTATATGAATGAATGAAGCTGCCTTTAAAATAGTTAGTTGGTTTATTTAGTTGTTTACTCATTTTCTCTAGCAAGGGGAAAGCTGAGCTGAAATGCTAGGATTTCTTAGATGCAAAGAATGTCTGAGAAAGTATCTTGTTATCAAGGAGAAATACTCCTTGTGTCTGATATCTAATTATAAAGCTGAGCGCATGCTTCAAAAATGATTCTGAAGTGCTTTTGATTTCGTGCAAACATAGCATGTATTGGCTGTTCTACCAAGCAGGCTACCTTTATTTCGAGCATAAGCTTTGAAAACGAAGATGCTGCTGCTGTTTTAAGAATCACATTGAGTTGGTTCCACAAAGCAGCAGCATTGTTTTATCATGCTCATGCAGAAGCCCCCCAAAAGAGAATCCGCTTAGAGTTGGGTATTGTGCTTATACAAAGGCTAACATACTTCTTCCCAGTCATTTTCAAAATGTGCAGTATGGTGTGCCATTGTTCAGATAAAGGCTTAATACTTCCATGGGAGGTTTGCTGTTATAAGTGAATTCTACCACACTCTTTGCATAAATTTGACAGCCAATTTGATTTCTATATACTGTATTCCATTTGGTAATGGTGTCAGTTTGGTTTCTAGATTAGCAGTGAAGAAATTATTGGATAGATTGAAATTATTTTTGATCTCAATGTCATTTTGGTTTTTATAGATCATAGTTTCCATTTCCCTTCTCAATATATCGCGTTTTGTATTCCAGTCTCCCAACTACAGACAGTCCATCTTGCTTGCATGTTCTATTAATTACAGCTTTACCTTGACCATAAATCTCATCGGCCTCCTTTTCTTCATAAGTGAGTGGAATATAAACTTGAATAATTGAATAATCATATTAAAAGTTTGTTAGCAAACTGATATTATTCAGTCAACAATTGCATTTTACCCAAGTACTTTTGCCATATCCTTGTTATGATAGAAACACCATTTACTTTTTATAAGTTCTGAGAAGTAAACACTATAATCTTGTGACTGAAAGTATTTAATTCCAGACCATTTTAATTTGTTGGTGCCTAATATGACAGTGTCTAATTGATTCATTTCATCTTGTTAAGCTTTTCCATGTTCATGTATCTTAGGCTCCATGTTCCCACTGTAATTCTGTTTTTGCAGATTTGAATTGTCAGTTGGTTTCCTCTTTGGTTGGTTTCCTCTTTCTAGCCTTCCAAGTTGCCTGACCATGCAATCTGCTACAGCACAACTGGCAAGGCCTATGAAATGGATTGTAAAATCCCATAAATCAAAAAACATTTCAAAAGCAACCAACTGACTATTACAATCCCTTGGTATCACTGTAGCACACAAACCAGCTAAAGCTCTCTGAAACATCTTAAGCCAATCAAAAGATTCAGTAACCCAAGAGTAATAAAATAGGAGTCATCTACATCATACAGTGTAAGAACTGTGGCAGCCTCTACTGTATGTAGGATGAAAACTTATCCATGAACACCAGCTAGCAGTTATAACATATGATGAAAACCTAACCTACAAATGCATGGAAAGACTTAATCATAGCTTCAACTGGAAATAGATTTAGTATTTTAATTTTTTTGCGAGACAGTTTCACAAGGGGTGGGACCTAATGCAGTAATGTATTAATCAGTATTCAACTAAGGGGGTATAATGTGTGTGTATGTGTTGGTCTTTTTTGATGTACCTTTTTAATGTTTTGATTGTGTTTTGTGTTTTCTCTTTTTGGGCATTTTTTTCAGTTTTGTATTTTGCATTTTAACTTTGCCTTCAATAAAATGTATATTTTTTATTTTTTATTTATATATATATATACACACACACACACACACACACATACACAAATAAAACAGTATCCTAGAGCAGACTAAATCCAAAAATACTAGAGAATTCTTAGAAGCTTGGCAGTCAGATAAATCAACCATCAATTGACACATAGAGATAAACCACAGTTACACACCAATAAAAAGAGACAATAAAAACCTAAGAAGGAAACAAAAAGATTACCGCACGTTGCCTCCAGCAGCCCACATTCAGATAAGCAGAGATCAGCACCAGACAAACAGGAAGAAAACAATAATCTAATCAAGGAACCACCAAGGAGAAAACCACACTACCACCAAAATTGGCAAGGCAAGCTGCTATATATAAACGGGCAGCAAAACCCACATTCACGTAAATGATGCTATCTATTTGGGTAATGAAACTTCTATAAGGAAACCACTAAGCTCATAGAGCATCAAGAACTCCCCAGTTCAGTACTGAGTTACAGATATTTTCTTCTATTATTCTTATATTCCAGATAAAGGTGCCTGCTTGCTTTAGCTGGGCATCTGGAATGACAGTCATGCCTTAGGTGACCTTGCTGGGACTATCTACTTTTGGCATAAACTATCAGTGTTCTTTGCTCATCTGTCTCAGGAACACCCTTCATCACAGTGAGGCAACCTAGCAGGATTTGAAGTTGAGATGGGGGAAGATGTTAAAATACAGCGGTATAATAAAATGAAAAATACAAAATAATAAAACATATAGTACCGTATATAAATGGCATGCTATAGATGTGCATACACATATTGTGAAATCCCCATGTAATTTGGATAAATGAATCATAAGAGTTCCTGACAAAGTGCGCTAAATTACCTGTATTCAGTTTCATGGACATCTGTCAATGCTAGGGGGAAAGGGAGTTTCCAAGTGAGGGTCTGCTACTGGATACTGCTCCCTATCATCTTTAGGTTGAAGTGGACTCTTGACATTTAAACTACAGAAGTAAGGGCTGATATGATATTCATAGTTGACCTGCAGTTTAAATAAGATTGGAGCTAATGTCATCTTGAGAACAGATGAAATTCTGTAAGTGTAATTTTGGAAACATTATCTATCCACCTGCTATAATTGGTGAGAAAGAAGTTAAGATAAACCCATGCAAACGTGTGGTTTCACCATTCCAAAATGAATTACTTCCATATAAAATCTGTCAGAGCATTTGCAGTGTGACTACTATTAGGAGACAACCCAGGAGCAAAACACAGCACACAGAGCCTTAGACGTTTAACAGTGGTTTATATAAAAGATATATAAAGAAATATACATGGTAGGCAAAGACCTGACAAACAACCAATCTTCTTCTTAACTCTACGCAGAGAACTCAGCAATGGATATCCAACACAAGGAGAGAGAATATGCCATCTCATGGCTGCCTTAAATAAACACCTCTTAAAGTGGTAAAAACCTGCGTGGACCACTTTGTAGTCTACAACCGGCAATACTAATGCTGATTCATCTTCATTGCATCAGCCTTACATTGCATCAGCTTTATAGCCGGTCAGCTCTTAAATCTCAATACCTTAACAAAATCTTTGTATTATAGTATAGAAATGGAAAGGAAATCTTTGTTTATACAGAAGAGTGTATATCAGCACAGGTATCCACACTGATTGTCTCCTTGCAAGCTTTCTCCCAAGCAAAGCAAATGATGGAGCCAGCAGGAATGGATGGGAGGGAGGGAGGAAGGAAGGAAGGAATATTTCTGATCTTCTCTGCCAGCTTCTCACAAGGAAACTCTGGGAAAGCTAGTAGGAAGTTGAAAATAGCTATTGCTCCTACTGTTGTTTGACCACCCATAGTCATTCTGTTTCTCGGTTTAGGGTATCTCTGACATGATATCTCTGAAATGATAACCCATTGGTGCATAGGTTGTTTGGTATGAGAATGAATGTAGTCCTTTTTAAATTATTGCCTGGTACAGTGACTACAGTTATGACAATGATGGAAATTAGATCATAAGCAATTTCATTTCATTAAGCTCTGCTTAATGATAAGATTGCTAGTCCCAAATGTAGTTGCTACTGCGGACTACCTATACATATATATATTCTTTATCAATACGAATAGAATTTTGCCATGTAGTCCAGGTATGTAAAAGCTGTTATATATTGCTGCAAATATACAGTTAGTTGAATAGTTACGTTGAGGTGTTATAGCCGTCACAAAATGTAAGCAAATTAGATAGAAATTAAGATATTAAACTGTCTTAAACTGTATACCAAAATGAAATGTTTATTGGAAATGTAATGAATTAACTCAGAAGGGATCTTCATCAATTGATCTTGGAAAAAATCCCGCTTGTACTAGGATGCAGTTCTACCTTTCTTTTGTAATCTCCAATTATACAATATATTTTCACCAAGTCTTTCTGAGATTTCATGGATACATTGGTTCTGAAGAACTCATGTTTTATGCTGCTATAAATTGACAAAATCATATTTTGTGTTAATTTTTTTGATGTTATAAGATAATTCACATGGTCAGAAAATTTCCCAGTTTATTTCTGCCTACTTTTTTCTATTTATTCCTGTTTGAATATTTAACATCATCCATCATAATTACATTGATGTCAACAAATAGTTTTTAATTTTAAATTTAAGAATAATCTAAGAATATTAATGCAATAAGTAGCTGATTTTACATATTACATTTGCTCTCGTAGCTTATTATGGAACACTTACATGTTCAGCTAGTATTGCTTGCTTTATCTAATTTCTGGGATAACTGTTCCCCAACCATGCACCCTTTAGTTGTACTGCGAAGCAACTCCCATGATCTGCACACATACCGTATTTGAAAGGTGCAAAATCTGGAAAAGGTAGTCTAGGCTAAATTGTCATAATACAATGATTAGTTGACATTTGCAGACAGGAAAATCCAGCGTTAACACTACTCTAAGAATAGTAACTATTTTACGTTATAGAGTATATTTCAAGAATTCAAAGCATTCTTACATGATCTATTAAGAGTTAGTCATTATTACTTGTTTAATCCTATTTTGGAGATTGAGGGAAGAGACTGAAGATTAGTATTTCTTTTAAGAGCCAAACTACACATTGATAAGGAAAAACTAACACACAGGATTCTCTGAAATTGAAGAGACTAGCAGTGCTAGAGAAATTTTGACTTTCTTCCCAGCACTGTTTTTCGAATCTAAAGTGTACTTCTAAAGTAGCTAAAGCTATATAAGGACAAGTGAATATTTAATTTTCATGCTAAATGGTAGCATGAAGACTCCTAGAATGTTTAACTGTATAATCTCTTCAAGACTCTTCCTTTACTTTCTCTACAATTAGCATATTGTTATCATTAAGTCACATTTGTTTCTTTATGACCCTGGATTGTCTCAGTAGCAATTTTAAGCTCATACTCATAAACTCGTATTTGTGTCATCGATGAAAGTACCAAATCAACTTGTCTCTTGTCAACTTTTGTTTGATTACATGTAATCTTTTCATGCATCAGGATCTTTTTCAATGATTATGTGCTCTGACATCTGTCAAAAATATTTTAAGAATTAACTTAGTGCTTCTGGTAAATCCAGTTTTACTTTCTCTAATACTGAGTTATTTATTTGACTTTTTGATTCAAGATATGCCCAGTAATTTTGTTCAGAAACCCAATTTAAAACCTGCCCCTTAGTAATGATGAATAATTATCACAACTAATAGCACTGGCACATCTTGTCCTCCTCTTGAGGCAAATGCTAAAAAGGGATAGAATTAGATCAGGAAAGAGTTCACATATTTTCTGATCACATTTGAAATCTTGCAATGGGATCTGCATTTCTTTGTATATCTCTCTACATGTGTATTTGTGTGTGTGTGTAGCTAGCTAGCTAGCTAGCTAGATAGATAGATAGATATGCACAAACACACATCTCCCTTTCTCCTGTTTTCTGATAACTCCTTTATATTGTTTTGAGAAGGTTAGCTGGCTGAAGAAGACATGAGTTGGTGGACAATTGAGGAATATTAGGGATCAGAACTTGTAATTTCATTGAGGTATCCTCTACATTCCCTGTCATTGAACCATAAAAGCTTATTACCATTTTCTGTCATCTCATGTGACTTGACCCCAAAAATACCAGGAACATTTATGGCACAGAGTAAATTTCAAGTAGACATCTACTGATTGACACAACTGAAATTTTTAGTCTTTGTATATACAAAAAAAAAGAATTATGCATGTTGACTGCAAAGATGTCAAAGGCATTCTTCTAGCTACTCAGGAAGGAATGTGCTTGAATGTGAACCTCTTGTCTCAACACTTCTCATTTCAGTATTGTATACATATCAGCCCGCTGGTAGTAGAGTGCAAAACGCGCACTTCTGACGCGACCCAAACTGGTAGGGAAGGTAAAAGGAACCCACCCCTGGTGTGCATGTGTTAATTTTTGAAATGAGTTAAGCCTACCTGACTTAAACTATTGCAATTGTAACATAATAAACTTGATCTAACCAACTTTGATCTTAAACAAATTGCAAAACCAATTTTGTTTCTAGTATTGATGCTTGCTTTGGTGATAGATTGCACTCAATTTAGTTTATCAAACATTCTGCAATCTCTTAAATCCTTTTCAAATGTTTGACCTATCTGTAATATCTAAGGGAATCATATGATCAGTGACAGATAGGGAAGCCATTTCTGAAATATAGGACTGTGGAAAAACTGGAGATAAGTAAAAACTTTTGACACTTATTCCAAAATCCATGCATTATCTTTCCCCCCCAAATCAACATCAATCTATATTTTCTGGTCAGACTGTACACCAGACTGGCCAGAATATTACTTTTTCTCCTCATTTTAGAAAGGAGCTATGAGGTTTGATTATCAGGTATTTTCAACATTAGAGCTAATAGCAGTACTAGCTATTTTTAAGTAAAGCACAAACTCTTGAGCCCAATTCTGAAAGTTTTCTATAATTACACGGAATACAGAAATAGTCCTTGGCTTGCAACTTAGACTCACTCACTTATCAAATTGTCCAGTCCTAGATAGGGTTTCTCTGATACTGTATTCCTCAAAATTTTCCAGTAGTATTACTAAATGAGGTCATGAATATCTTCCAATTGACCCTTTCCCTCAGAATAACCTCTCTCTCTCTCTCTCTCTTTGCAATCAGTCATGCTATATTTGCAGAGGTATTACAGGATGCCAGATTCAGGACCTGACATTTTACTGAAGTGCTTCTTAGTCATTCTTAGTCACAGGTTCATGCTTGTGTTTTATTATTTTTTTCAAATGCAATCAGTGGCAATTTTGTTTTCTTGATAGGTGGATTCCAAGCATTAGACAAAGCTCTTTTGATTTTGTCACCCAAAGGGTGAGAGGAACAGTTTACAGTAGCTTCTTGTACTTTTAACACTAGCCGTTCTGTGCTGATGGTAAGAGAAACTCTTTAAAAAGCAGCAGTGAATACATTAAATGGAGTAGCTGTAGCATCAAAATAATAATAATAATGATAATTTTGTGGATTTTGCAAACTATTTTAATGCCCTTCCAAAAAATATTAAAATATTTGTTCATGACTACATAGTATAGCAAGGAGAGTATCTGATATTTAGTGAATATTTCTCCATGAAAAACACTTACTTCCAAGAATTTAAAAAATGTTAATTTTCTTAGAAAACACTAAGACACCCCCCCTAAATTGTTCCACAAAATATTATTTTATTATTAGAAAATGCTTGAAAATACCAAGAAAACAAACAATCTGAACATTGAATTAATCAAACTCGAGTTCTTACTTGAAGCACAAATGATCAAGCTCAAATTATCTTACTTCAGAGACATTATGAAAAAAACTGCTCTCTGGAAAATGCTCTAATGGTCAGAAAAAGTGGGGGGGAAAGAGAATAAAAGGATGACTATAAGAAAAGTGAATATGCTGAACTACAATTCAGCACACTAGGTAAATTAAATATATTAAGAATAATGTAGCAAAGGGACAGAAAGGAATTCAATGGTTTAAAAATATGGACAAAGAAAAAAAGTTGGGGAAAAAACTGATGGTGCAATGCTTATTCATAAGATTCACTGAATTTCATAATTTGCTTAGGTCTGCTGGCAGTCAAGAATATAAAAACAAAACCCTACTTCCTGTAGTGTAGATGAAAATACCCATATCTATGTTTAGATACTTGTTTGGGTGTCTGGAAAGTAGAATGCTTGTCAAGTTTTGTGACTTTGATTTAGACATCAATATAATAAAAAATGATTCCTACTTTTTACCTTCTAAAGGCAATATTGAAATATACAGAATAAAGGTCTAGGTCAAAGAGAGAACAAAGGAGTTCAGGTAAGGTTACTTACATATATAACTTTATCTTTATATGCAAGTTTCATCCTACTCATTGATTGCAAAGATCCGAGCAGAGAAGAAAAAGAAAAGATGTTCCCACAATGGTTTAGTGTTACAGGTCACTCAGGGCAGAAGAGAATTCACTGAAACATGGAGAGATTGGGAATCCAATTAGCTTCCAAAGGAAGCTTCTTTGTGGCACAGTGAAAGAGCTCACAATGTCCACTGTAATACACGTGTTGAATCTTGTTAGGGTCTAATTATACAGGAAATTAATGATGTCATTAAGAATTCTAAGTCCTCTTTAAATTGCATCTTTTCTTTGGGAACAATTTTAACTCGTCTGCAAATCCTCTGAGGTAAGGCAAACAGACATGGAGGTCTGATCGATGGTCACCTTGTCAATGAGCAGCATAGTCCGTTTGGGAGCCTTACTCTACCAGTCTATTTTAGTCACAACATCATGTTGGCTCCAAAAACCAAGCATGGGTAGGTTTAAGGTAAGTTTTCTCTCCAATCACAGTCTCAGTATAAATTATCTGGCAAATTGATTATGACCGGGGAGGTAGAAAATGTTCTAGAGAGGCATACCTGCAAATAACTGGGAAACGACATGTTATAAAAGATGAACAGTTTAGGGTATCAATGAGTCTTCACTGTGTCACAAAAATTAAATTGAGTAATGCCAAAAGCTAGACTCATACTACTAGCCTCTTAAAATATTTTTAAACTTATAATGCAATCAAAATCACAAACGTGTAAAATTAAAATAACATGTTCTAAAACATCATGGTATAACAGATTAGTGTTTTCAAATGAAAAATTATAAAAGGAAAGAATATGCATGTATTTACACATACCAAAAATTGAAAACTGGTGCATTTTTCTAATACTGTAGCTCAAATGTTGTTCTAAAGCAAAAACACATTAATGTCTCCCCTCGCCATGATACCATAATGATATATGTCATCGTGCAAACGAATAAGGAAAAAAAGTAAACATAAACACAGAGAGACACTTGAATCAGCCATTTTCCATGAGTAAAATCTGTGATCTGTATTCAAGAGGATGATTCAAGAAAAGTTATCACAAGCAGCAGAATCCCCTAAGAAGTAAATTATGGTCTAAACTTTACTGCATAGATAATCCTTTGGAATTTTCCTTTGATTCATGCAACTTCCATCACAACAAATCTCTTTGCAATCCAAACCACATGAATTGCATATCACTTAGAATTAAAGATGAAAAAACAAAAGCATGTTGGCTGAGACACCAGTTAATTCAAGCAAATTCAACATGAAGGCTGTCTTCCTGTTATAGGCCTCATACTGTATTTATGCAGGGAGGAGGTATCCTCACTCATCCTTAAAGACAGCATGTTGTAATATCGTACTGCTCGGTTTCTAAGAATTAGGGGAAGTTGAATAGTAGTAGAAAAGAATAAAGAGTAGAATACAAGTATGTTTTGTTATCAGGAAAGGAAGGAGTCCATATATGCAAATTGCTAACAAACTTCTTGAGATCAAGGGTCCTTAAATCGTGTGTTGATTTGGGGACAGGTCTAAAGTGGGAAAGAATCATTGGGAATTAAGTGGTTTTGCCTTATTTAATAAATGCTTTCCTCTTTAAATAAATATCTTTTGATCCAAGCAGCCTAACTATCCAAGGCAAGGTACATGAATTTCTCCCTCCTTGCTATCTTCACAACAGCCTCATAAGGCTCATTATTTTGAAAAAGCAAAATTACCTGTGCATTGGTCAATGAACTGATTTCATGGTTCACTCAGACCTCAACCATTGCTTCCTTGGTCTTGAATATGCATTCTACCATTGGACAATGCTGACTTTAATTATTATTGTTATCATCTCTTTCTTCTTCTTCTGCTCCTTCTTCTCCTTCTCCCTTTCCTTCCTGATACGTGCATCAGCAACCTAAAGATGAAATACCTCTAATAGGAAAAGACATCTGAATGTGTGCTGCAATGTGATCAAAATTCTGCTTTTTTGTAAGTGTGAATTTGATCATGCTGCCTTTTGTATGTGAACGTGGATTCAATCCTGTTTTGACTGACTTCTTGACTTTTTTGACACCTTCTCACAGACACTGCTGGTTTGAATTTTAAACCAGCAGTTTTCTCAAGCCAACCTATCTTGCATGACGTGACTCTTACATGTGCTACCTTGGTCTCCCAGAAAGAGAGAGATTCTAAATGTATCTCTGGTGAACTTTGCATAAATCAAGTTCCGTCTTCTTGGTTTGAGTAGTTGACAGGAAAAATAAGCAATTCAGAATAATATGCTGCATTTTCACTGCATGGGAAAAGGATTGCTACTCAACTCATGACTCCAAACAGTTAACAAAGGAGTGAGACATGTCCAGTAATTTTTTTAAAAATGTAGAAATAAGTTAAGTTAATTAAGGAACCCTCCTTTGTCTTCCCCATGAAAGTAGCAGTGCTTTTGAACGAGTGGGGATGGTTTTACTGTGAATTTGTGAGGTTAGCAATACAGCTGGGATGCCGAGTCTGTGGGCTGAATGGAATGAGCAGAATGTGTTTGATCAGTCTCCTTACTTGTATTAGGCAGAAATGACATGAAAGGAATATGGAAAAAATGTGCATGAAGACTGAACAGGTTCTGTGGGGCAATTCCAAAAGATCTGGTTTTCAGGGACAATTTATACCCTGCCTCTTTGCTTCAAGCAGTTTAAATAAAAGGCTTCTGCTTTTATTTTTGGATTTGCTTACAGATTTCAGGATTTTCCTCTAATCTAGTAAGGAATATGTGTATAATGCACATTTTTAGCAGTTTGTGCTTTTAGATCATAAGTACATTTCGTTATATCAGCCTTACCACTCTGGTATCTTCCAGTTGTGTTGGACTTCAATTCCCATCTACAATCCTGATGGTAACCACCACAGGGCAGTAGGCAGCGGTGGTGGGAATGACAGGCAATACTACCTGTCCAGTGTTTTTTTTTGCAGGTTCACTTCCTCTGCATATGTACCCCTGAAGTAACCAGCATTTGAACCAACACCTGCAAATTGGATGCTCTTTCTCTTGGTATCACCTTTCTCTGTTGCTCTGCAGATATCTTAAAACAGCATCAATCCATGTTGGTCAGAGAATATAGTACATATCAAATAATATCTCTTCTACACCAGAAAATAAGTAACTGTTCTTTCTATACATAGATAAATGTCCTTCGCCATTTTTTTTCCACTCTACAAATGTCAGTCAAATCAAGCAACTACCCATGGAGGAATGCTAGGGTTTTTTTCTTTTTCAAATGCCTTCCATACAGGGAGTCCATTTGAAACCCTGACAACATTTTTTTTACTCAGTTTAAAAATAGTTCCTTTAGATTGGAATTGGGAAAGAATCATTTTTTATTCTGGATGGTGGGAGGGTGTTCTTTGTGCTATTGTTGTGGTTTCCCCCAGAAATGCATTGGTTTCAGATGGTTTCTGAATGCAAAATGGCTGCTGGCATAAAACACAGCCAGCTGGGTTGTTATTTAGATGGGATGATCATTATAGTGGAATAAACATGCTGAATATATACATTTATAGAGCCTCTTCCCACTAGCTGTTTGCTATGGCACCTTCCTGCTTTGACAAAACTAACCTTCCCCTTTGTCCTACAATGTGGTCTTCATTCTATTTTCAATCCTTGAATGAAAGAGCCTTGTTGATACTAATTGTGCTGATACAAACCTAGCTTTTCCTCTTTCAAAACAGTGTTTCTCAACCATGGCAGAATTAAGTAGTGTGATCTTTAACTCCCTAATTTTCCATTACCTAACCAACCCTAACCAAAACCACCACCACCCTCGGTCTGTGGAAAAATTGTCTTCCATGAAACTGGTCCCTGGTACAAAAAAGGTTGGGAATGGCTGGTTCAATATATCCCTGGTAGGTGCAATGCGTGCGCCCAGGATTCTTCAAATCATATGAATCCAGATTGCTGTGCAACCTTGTTATCTAGTCAGTTTCAGTTTTCCTGCTGAACAGGATCTACTACCTTAGTTGCATCCTCATGGCATAAAAATCTTTCTCCCTGAGGCAATTTCTGTCCTGAAATATATTACAATTTTTCTCCATTTTTTAAAAACTTGGGAGATACCTGGAGAGAGTTGGAACAGAAAAGCCAATTAAGAAAAGCTTCTTGAAATGAAATGACATTCTTCATATTTCAGTGCTTTCAGTGTCCATGTTCTTCTCCACTGACTGGTGAGAGATGCTGAAGGGACAGCAACAATAGCTCATTCACCAATCACTGCATTCAGTAGTGATTCAGAACAGACACAATAGAGGCCAGATAGGGATTGACAGTGGGGATAACTTATTCAATTCCAGCATTGCTTTGTGCAGCAGGGACTGGTAAAAGCATTGTAAGTCGGTCATGGGGAAAGGCCTACTTGGTCTGTGTATAGTTCCTCCAGAAGCTTCTCTTAACTGTTTCTTGAAATAAACATTCTGTTTGGAGGTATGTACATTAAAATAAGGTGTGTTCTATGCAGTTATAAAACCTGAAGTACTAAAAAAAAATCCATAGTCATCTTCTGAATATAAAAAAACACTGATCACAATAAATTGGTATTAGGTGAGTTTTAATATAATACTTATAGAAGGCATCTCATTGCGAGACAAATTTGTTGCTGGGAAATGACTGCATCATTTTGGAAAGCCTGGCCTATAAATCTGGGGTTGAGGTCATACAACAGCTAAGTTATCAAGGTTAGGGAATGGGGTAAATTGTTCATAAGACTCTTGCAGTAAAAGGCTCACTGCCCCAGATGGCACTTGTATGCCTAAATTCAAAATGCAGACTATCCCTTTAAATTCCCTCAGGATACAATACAAGGATATATTAGGCAACCCTTTGCTGAAAATAAACCTTTCCCATCCTGTCTGGCCTTCTAGAGAAGACTTATTGCAGATCCTCCTTCCTCTCAAGGGGAACCTTGTTACTTGAGCAATGGTCTGTCTCCTTAGTACCTGCCCAGCTGATTTGATCTTACATATTTGGCTGAAACTCTGGAGTCTTTCAATTAAACAATGTTATCTATTTGAAATCCCAGAAGTGTGCCTTCTTTGTAGTAAGCCCTGCCTTCTGGAATGAGGTTCTCCCAAGATCTTGGACAGTGTTGGCAAATCTATGGAATACGTGCCGGAAGCAACATGCAGAACCATCCCGCGAGAAATGTACGGCCTTGCTGGCTCCTCTTCCACGTTCCTGTGCACACACGTGTGCCAGTAAGCTGGCCTTTGTGCGTGCGGGATCGCTGAAACTCGGAAGAATAGGCCAGCTGTTTGTTGGGTGCATGACTGCGCCAGAAACCGGAAGTTCAGGTGTCACCATGCGCATGCGCAATGGAATGCTGCTGTACCTGGTTTTGGTGATCCCGTGTGCGTGAAGGCCAGCAAGGCTATGCGGTTCAGGTGGGATGGGCACGCAGGTCGGCACACGGTGACGTAAAAGGTTAGCCACCACTGATCTAGGTGATTCCCACTCTGCTATTGTTTAGAAAGGCCATGAGGACCTGGCTCTTCACAAGTCTTTAATGACTGAGGGTGAGGATTACTTTGTTCCAACAACACTGTCATTCTTGCAACCTTTACTCTTCCTTTTCATGGTTTTATTGCAATTAAATTTTTTTGATTGTTGTGTCACTGGGAACCGGTGACACAAACTCTCTCCCATGGATGTACAGAGGCTACTACTTTGAAAATTCTTCAAAATCTGGACCAAAGCAATACTATTCCAAGGATATTTAGCCTTTCAGTGAATGCTGTAGAAATTTTTTTTAATGATTGATTTGCAGATTCATTTATGTATGTTTTCATTATATCCTTCCCAGAATCCATAAGGGTGAAAATTTTCTATTGCCACCAATAATACAAAAAGCTAATTTGTTATCCCAGCGGTGTCAAACTCAAGGCCCGGGGACCGGATGTAAAGAGCCGGCCAGCGTGGCATTGGCCCAATCTACTGAATATGAAGAGGAAAGATCAGGCCAGCTTGGCTTCGGCCCGGTCTACCCAATGCAAAGAGGAAACATGCCAGCAGCTTGGGGAGTGGCGTCAAACTAGCCATACGCATCCACTTGTCCATGGCCACCCACTTGGCCACACCCACTCAATCAGCCACGCATGCCCGGCCCCTCGAGGTCAACCATAGCCCTGATGCGGCCCTCAATGAAATTTGGTTTGACACTCCTGTGTTAGCTTGAAGTATCTTTATTTAGGATACCGATCCTGTTGTCAATTTTGAAAGTGCTCTCACAACCACTTTTCTAATGGTTTCAGCATGTTAAAAATCCAGTTGTAATCATGTCATGTAAAATTATGTTTTGCTTGCTGGCTTATGTGCCATCAACTCATTTTTAACTCCTAGCAATCATAAAGATATATCTTCTCCCTGACAATCTGTCCCTAATTTGATCTTTCAACTCTTCCAACACTGTGAACCTTTTGTCACTATAACTGAGTCCAGTCACCTTGCTTTGGATTGTCTTCTTCTTCTTCTCTTTACTGTGTAAAACTATATTTTATACAGAAATATTCATCAAATAGCAAAGATCCATCATCTACATTGTTTTCTTAAGTAGCAAGGATCTTGCTTGATTTATGGATCCTAGAGACACATTTGTTTTAACTATTTTTGCGTAAAATAACAGTATCAAGAGCTTTGTTAGATCAATCACAGGACCAATGTGAATTTCCTAGGGCTTCTTTAGGGAAGTCTCAACAGTCCCATTCCTGCCAAAAGATTGCAATGAAAATAATGCAGAGCTACAGTACTTGCCATGGATAATCCACATTTTTAAAACTAGCATCAGACTCCGAGAATCAGAAAGGGACTAGTACAATAAAAGTTTAATATAACAATTCTGGAATGCATGTAAAATGTAATAACAGCCTTCTATCAGCTCTCTAGGGATGCACTTGACATTTAGATATATAGACCAGGATGTAGCATTTAAATGTGAGATATTCTGGGAATTCTGGAGGGTCCAGAAAATTTACTTGTTTGAAAAAGTGCTTGGTTCTATTGGCCTTTTATAACGTGGTGTGTGTGTGTGTGTGTGTGGTGTAGAGAGGGAGAGAGAGTTTATTTTTTTAAATGTCTTTTATGGTTAAGTTAATACCATCAATGCTGACTTGATGGTACATAATCATTCAATCTTGCTTTCCAAGTTATATTTATAGTTTAGCTGTACTTTATCAACAGAAGCTTTCATAGTGTTACAAGTATTATTCTGCCTTAATCTGGCCTAAATATGCATTAATGAATGCTAAGTAAATATGTTTTTAAGTTCAATTTCTGATTACTGGATTTCCCACAATTTTTGGCAACAGTATGGAAATAGGTTTTTAAAATTAATACATACATACATACATACATACATACATACATACATACATACATACATACATACATACATACATACATACATACATACTTCAAATTCCTAGTCTACAGCTATAGGTTTCTCTGGAATTTTTTATGCTATCTTGGCCCAAGGCTTTAGCTTCCAAGCCTAGGCAAGATCATTCAGGCTGACTGAAACCAATCCAATTTGTGGATTAAGTGTACATGTGTCCATGTAGAAAATTTAGAAGGTGATAGCGATGTTATTGTTCCCCAGATCAAGTCACATTTTATCAACATCATTGCAAAATTGTCAGATATTTTGAGAGTAACAGCAGACACATCTATTACTATACTATTACTGAGTTAAGAAAGAGTGGCCTGATCTGGATTAAGATGAGACTATAGTGGTATACATGTAAAGTAAGTAGGAATAATAATAAAGAAAGAAGAATGAAATTGTCATCTAATTATTAATTAGATTAGGGTTTATTATGTAATTTCTTTTTATTATGTAATTTCTTAATGTCCCATGTCATATTCTGAATATTGTCACTATTCTATTGTCACTATTCTGATTGACAGTTGTCAATGAATAAAAGGTCTTCAAATAAAGATTTCTCAAGTTCTAAGAAAGGACTGCTGAGTGTTGTTATTATTTAGATAATTGTCTCAGTAAAAACTCAGATCCCTCAAGTCCAGCTATGCTGCCTTCTCAGGGTAGTGGGGATGTTCCTGGAAAGGATGAGTGAAGAAAGCCGGGAATATATTGAAAGAATATACATTTAGCAGGATGTCCCATGGTTTGAAGGTCAAACTAGCTGCTCATTTAAAGGAAGCAGACATCTATATTTGGCAGCAATGATGCAGGAAGATGCTGGATGTGAATGATCCCTTTAGTAACAATGGCAAAAGTATCATTTCATGTCATTCAGGGGAAGGCAGTGGTAAACCATTCCTATCTTTTTATTAAGAAAACCCCCATGGATAGTAATATAAAGCAAAATCAAAAAGAAGTTTTGACAGAAAAACAATATTCACTGGATGATAAATCCATTATTCCACACCATGCTTCCAATACTGCAAAACGTTGCGTTCATTCAGATGAAACACTGAAACACTACTTTTTGAAAGTTGTTTGCTCAGAGAATTGTGTGTGTGTGTGGTAAGTGTGTGTGTATATATATAAAGAGAGAGAGATAAAGAGAGAGACAGAGACAGAGGGAAAGACAGAGACATCAGCTAAGAAGAAGTGCTACAGAACTCCATAGATAAAAAAGTAAGCTTCATGCAATTCTATAGTTTTCAGAGATCTGTAAATCTTAAGGCTTTGATGTACGTTCAGTTAAGAATGTTCTTGATTTATTGTAGTTTAGCATAAAGATCATTCTGAAGATTTTGTCAGAGTCAGATAATAACCATTGCAATAATATTTGGGCAAAGCAATCCTGTCTTGAGTTCCAATGTCAAGATCCCTGAAGAATTATACTGCCCTGCTGAGTCCCTTCCAGAAAGTCAGAGAAAAATCACCCTTTTAAGGCCACTCTCTTCTCACTGATTCTTTTCCCACCTTTTAAATCATTTCTTTCTTACTTGCAAATAATATGAAGAAAATAATTTATGTACATGTGGTTTCAGAGCTGGTATGGATTAGATTCTAATATATGGCCATGTCAGAAATGGGCGGGCTTTTGATGAAGCAGATCCATCATTCCCTTTGACATACCACAGGACACAATCCCATGTCTCGGGGTTTGTTTAGGTGGGTCAGCTAGCAGAGTGTTTCATGCCTAATTGTCCACTGTCTAGTCAGAACTCCATCTACCATTGTGGGAAAGTAAGGATTTCTGTGGCTCACGGGATCTTGAGTACAGGATTATAGTAATGTAATTTATCACTATGAAGGAATATATGGTATACACATAATTGTATGACAAATATTCATTTCACTATTTCAACCCTCTATCAGAAAATTATAGGAAGTCCTCAACCTACAAACCATTCATTTAGGGACTGTTCAAAGTTACAATGGCATTGAGAAAAAGTGATTTATAACCATCTACCGCAGTGATGGGGAACCTTTTTCGTCTTGAGTCCCAAAAATGGTGGCGCGCGCATGCATTCCACCACACAAAACTCACACACACACACTGCACTGTGCATGCCCTCCCCAATTGGGCTGTTTTTTTTCCTCCAGAGGGTAAAAAACGCCCCAACAGGCAAACCGAAAGTGACTTCGATTTGCCTGTTGGGCTGTTTTTCACCCTCCGGAGGCTTCAGGGAAGCATCCTGAAGCCTCTGGAGGACGAAAAATGGCTCTACAGGCAAACTTCCGGTTTGCCCGTTGGTTCATTTTTAGCCTCTGGAGGCTTCAGAAAAGCGTCTTGAAGCCTCTGGAGGGTGAAAAATGGCCGAAAATCAGATGGCCAGCGCGCACAAGCATGCTGCAGCTGACAGGACAGCACCTCGCATGCCCTCAGAAATGGCTCCACGTGCCGTGCCATAGGTTCGCCATCACTGATCTATGGAGATTCCTATGGTAGTCATCCAGGTCATGGTTGACCCAAGAGTTCTTTTTTCTGAAGAACAGAACTGAAGAAGTTTCTTGGATGAGAAGTGAAATCTTCAAGGAAAACAAAATCCAGTTGCCTTTTGAAAAAAGTACCTTCGCGACTTATAACTCTTTTTCACACTTACAATTGTTGCAGCATCCCCATGGTCAAGTGATCAAAATTTGGGTAGTTGGCCACTGACTCATATTTATGACAGTCGCAGTGTGCTAGGATCATGTGATCACCTTTTGTGACCTTCCGACAAGCAAAGTCAAAGGGAAGCTAGATTCAGTGAACAACCGTGTTATTAACTTAACAATTGCAGTGATTCACTTAACAACTGTGGCAAAAAATGTCATAAAATGGAACAAACTCACTTAACAACTGTCTTGTTTAGCAGAACTTTTGGGCTCAATTGTGGTTGTAAGTAGAGAACTAGGTCGTAAGTAGAGAACTACCTGTATTACGTTACAGAAATCTAGCTGTATTGTATATACAGGTGTCAATAGTGGATTTTTTTCTTAATAAATTTAATACAACAAATAATAATTGTTAACATAGTTATATATAAATACCTTTGACTGAAAAGACATATCTGCATATGGCTATTGTATTTGGACTAAATGTTACAATCTATTTAATAAATACTGAACAAGTCACTGTCCTTAACTTAAATCACATCTCAACTTCTGATTAATCAGGGGCAAATTTATGTATTTGTTTAGAAGGGTTATGAGCTACACTTTACGAAAATAAACTACTTTTTTAATGCCTTACTTAATATGAAGCTGCATTATTATTATTATACTTAAAATGTTATCTTGAGTTACCTGATGTAACCTAACAATATATGCTTCTTCAGAAGGTCAAAGAAAATTTAAATATAGAAAATCTAACTAGAAAAATAAAATACAATGACAAAGACAATAAAAGCAGCATAATATTTTTTCCCAGTGCACAGTAGAACTAAATTATTCATGTGTATAGAATAAAATTGAAACCACAAGAAATCCAGTTTACAAAAAAAGATAAAAATTAGGTTGATTCTACAACAAAACTTTCTGGAAAGTCTTCTTTACTCTCAAAGTGATGTAGTCCTCTTGCTATTAGTTTTGCGTGATTGGCTGATGCATTCAGAAGTTAAATTTTAAAGATTATTTTAATAACTGAAAAAGAATACAATAGATGATAGACAATGAACAAGTGGCTTGCTTTGCTATTGAAAACTTTAATATCTCTTTGTACTTAATGGGCTAACTTCTGAGTAGGTTGGGCATGGAATTGCATTGGTTAACAAGTAATACTGCAAAGAATATGACATATTTATCTTAATACAGAAAGTAAACTACATCAAAGCATAGTATATTAATAAGCAGAAGTATAGTACTTTATTGAATTTGCCCACTAGGTGGCTGCCATTTGGGAATGGAAAACTAGATTTGTTGACCGATACACATGTTATGTTTAGCAGTTTGTTCTATAGGTGCTTTAACATATAGTTTGAATTAAATACTCAAATATTTATTCTTGCTCATTCAAGAAGAAATCAAAAGTTGATTGGAGAACATAATATGATAATAATATAGTTATAGTTATATAGTTGGGACACGTAAGCAGTAGACCTGAGCAAAGATAATGTACTTCTTTTAGACGTTGGCTATACATTCTTAGTTAAAATGCAGAGAATTGGGGGGGAAATGATTATTTAGTTGCATTTGTTTCACAAAAGAAAAAAAATCTTATCTCAGTTTTTGAAGCATATATATCAAGGAAGCACTAGTGTGTTATACATCCTTTGAATGTAAACCCAAGTTGCCTTTACATACTTTATATGCAAAAAATAAAAAATAGAACTTTTAATTTCCAGTTTTAAATTTCTGGACATATATCATTATGGATTCAGGTACACAGATTCATATTATTGCTTGCTTATAAACTTCAGTATTGCTTAAATGTTGTAGAGTGATCTAGGGAAGTCAAAATGTTGCAAACCTTACTCTATTGTCTTTACCTCCACATTAAATATACTGCAATGATCTAAATGAAAATAATCTAGTTGATTGATTATCTTATAATGTTTCTTTAATATGGAGATTAAAGATAAATCATGGAGATTTTCATGGACATATTCACAAGTAGGATATTGGTTTGCTGATCACCCTTGCCCATGTTTTTCTAGCAAAAATCAAACCAAGCATTTTATTTAAAGTGGTTTAGGGAAAGAATAGTTGAGTTAGGACATCTAAGCATCCATACTAATAAGGACATGTTTGCAACCAGCAAATAAACACTGTACTCTTATTTCCTCTCAAAAAGAATTTTGAAGTAGACCAAAAAAATAAAATCCTATGTGAAATACTGCACATCTCTCAAAATTCACCTCCTGCCACCCCAGCTCATGGTAGATATTTTTCCTTCCAGAAGAAAATTCAAAAGTGCTTTCTTTAACTTGTCCTATATTGAAGCTGTCAGGAAAGCACCACTTGAATTCACTGTTGAAGTAGAAAAGATATATGTTGTCAGGACAATGCATATGGCATTATCTCATGGATCTGGAGCCATCTTGGTGTAGTGGTTCAGGCACCAGGACACCATGAGTACTAGTTCTGCCTTAGATATAAAGGTAGCTGGGTGACCTTGGACCAGTCCCTCTCTTTCAGTCCTAGAAAGCAAGCAAAGGCAAACCACTTCTGAAATCTTGCCAAGAAAACTGCAGGAACTCATCCAGGCATTTGCCAGCAGTCAACACTGAGTTGAAGGCACAAAAACAACAAAATGGTTTTGATGAAAGAATGTTAAATGTTTTGTCTAGATGTACACTGAATAAAACTTTCTGTTGAACTGGGGTGTCCTTAGAGTGTGGTTGAAAAAGTCAAGAAAGTGGTCACGAAGATAGACTGCCTGATTTGTATGTACATTGTACAACACACATGAAAAATAGAGCTTTGATTGCACTGTTGCAGCTGCCATCTTGACATTTTGACCATACCTTGCATACACATGTTTCTTTATGCTGTTTCAGTCATAAAACTGAATCTAAGCAGCATACACACCAATCCTTTTATACTGTTAATATAACATCATATACCCTCAAAACAAATAATGTACCGTATTTTTTGGAGTTTAAGACACACCTGAGTATAAGACACACCTGAGTTTTTTGGGAGGAAAATAGGGGAAAAAATCTGCCTACCAGGTATTCATCTGTCTAGCATCCTTAGTCTGGTCAGCTTCAGCACATTATTTTATCCC
>JANHFT010002404.1:6548-21998 GCA_032467955.1 Pseudoxenodon macrops
GGCCTTTGCCTCCCAGCAATTTACCTCCTAACAGCAAACAGCCTGTTTCAGTTTCAGTTTCTGCACAACCTGATTAGCACAAGCAGGTGATTGTCAGCTGGATTGGCCTCCCGACTATCAGCTGTTTCAGGCTGCAGGAAGCAGAGGAAAAGGCAGATTTTTTCCCCTTGTGCTAAACAAGCTATGCTGAAAGTGAAAGTGAAACAGGCTGTTTGCTGCAAGGAGGCAAATTGCTGGAAGGCACAGGTAGAGGCAGATTTTTTTTCTTGTTTTCCTCCCAAAAAAAGGTAGGTGTGTCTTATACTTTGGAGCATCTTTTATTCCAAAAAATATAGTACATACATTCTGATCATTGATTGATTTTGCTCTGGTGTAGACAGTATTGAATGTCTCTATTGAAGAACAACGTGAAAGAACAGCTGAGAATCTGTCCATTTGGGAACAGAGAAAACCACAATAAAAGCTTACTAAATACCTCAGGGTCTTATCTATCCTCCAGTGCTACCAGTTGGAAGTGGCTTTTTCATTTTTTTCAAGATTTCAAACAGTCCAAAACGAATTTGGCTTGCTGAAGTGATAAAACTACTGCAGGGCTGTGCTCAACCATAGTAGATACTGTAATTCAGGGACGGTCTGTGACAGAATAAATTGAGCTGCTTTTTTTTTTTTTACTTTATCCTCTGGCTAGCAGATTTGTTCATAAGGTACTATAATCAACAGAAGTAACCAGGGCCACCTACAAATTCAGCTTATGAAGATAAAAATGTGTATAGCTTTGCGTTTTGTGTGTCAGTATTAGGAATTTAAAAAAAAAGTTAAGTCAATTTCCAAAACTGGCTGCTAAAGTCTCAGTTTTGAAAGCAATAAATAATTTAATGGTTAATTCTAGCTTGCAGGGCAATAACAAGTTTATATGGGTAGCAAAGGGTACATTTGTTGCATTGCAAACTCTACTCCTTATTATCACAGTGCATATTAAAAAGTTGTGTCATGATGACCCATTTTGGCATCATTATGGCTAGCTAAAAGCTCCTCATTAAGTCTATCAAAGCCTCTGATGCTGGTTCTTGCTGTATTGGTTTTTGATACAAGCAATAAGAAAACATCTTTGTTGACATTAGCACCTCTGCTTTCATATTACCAGGGGTGGGGGGGGAAACGAGTGACCTTTAAAAAAATACCACTTTACTATATTTGGAGGGTACAATAAAATGTACATGGTTTTTACCAAATTGCTGTTATCATTCTTGAGAATTTTTCACCAGTTACGTTGAAGACACTGCTCCAGCTACCAAATGCATAGTATCCCTTTGTAGTAGATCCAATAGTTTTGATTTAATTGGAGATGAGAGTTAACACAAAAAAAAAGTGAACAAGAGCAAAGTGAAAAGATGCTGAGATGCTTAACTCTCTTGTAAAAAAAAGAGACTTTCCTGCCAGTCAGATACAATCACGGTTAGCGGCTGGATCCTCAAGACAGTAATGGAGTTATAGAGACAAAATTGCCACTGTAGACTTAAGTAATCAGATGAAGACCTAGCTAAAGGCACAAAATGTACACTAATAGTTCTCAGGAACTATTGACTCTTTCACAATTAATTAGCTGATAACAGAAGCAAAAGTATAAATAATCATCATAACTTTTTTTTTCCTGCTGTTGAGTTGTGTCTATTTCTTAGACACTGCCTAGGCCAGTCCCTTTAGTTTTGAAAAGGGTTTTGCTTCCTAACTAGGGCTGAGAGATTCTGATTGTCCCAAGCTCACTAACTGGGCTTGTGGCTAAGGCAGGACTAGAATTCACAGTCACCTAGTTTCTCACCTGATCACTTAACCACTATAGCAAACTGGTTTTAATAACAATAACAACAATAACCCCCAATGAGGTACTGCTTTAATATTTTTGTAGGACATGTGTGTTCTGAGGAGGATGAGAGTTATGGCAGAGGTTCAACCATACTGGACAGATTTCATCAGAGGAGTCAGGTGAAGAGTGCCTCTTCTATTAAACAATGCGATGGGATGTAATTTATAGTAACCTGTATCATATTGGTCATCACCCGAATCAATAAGGAATGTTCTAGGTGTTGGAGTTGTTTGCCTGTTGCAAATATGAGTCCAAAAACAAAAAAAATAATTTTATTATTATTTCAAATCAAGTCCAAGAAGAATGCTTGAAAAGAATGGATCAGTTCTGAAATCAACAACATCCAGAATCAGAAATAACAAAGGGTAGCAGATCAACATCAATTTATAATACAAAATAAAGTATTGAAAGAACAAGAATTGGAATAACTGCAAAGGTCTACCCAGGGCAAAGAAATTGAAGTCTTGTCAGAAATAGTTCAGACCTTAGAAGCAAACCAAGAGGGAGTCAGCAGTAGAAAAAGCTAGAATAGTTATTGAATCATTTTCATTCCCAAACCAGGCACCTTGTCTTCAGAAAAAACAAAGCTTTCTGAAACTAAAAAAAATAAGATGAATTGAACCAAAATAATTGAGCAGCTAGAACAGCACAAAACAACAAAATAAAATTATTTGCAAAGAAGCTTTTTACACAAAAGCACAAGTATTTAAATATAACAATACTGTAATGTCAAATATAAACACCAGCTCACTTCAAGAAACAAAATAACTAATGTATTTGAAGCTGAAGAACAAGACCAAAGAATACCTGATCAAGAAATATCACCTAGAAACACGGGAGCTCAAGGAAGCATTGGAAATAATAAGACAAAAAATAACAGCTGTACATTGACGATTAGCTGAAATTGGACACTATAGGTAGAATCTCCAATTTCATTCAAATCAGTACATTTCTACTAACCTATCTATGGAGAGACTGCAATGAACCAACCACTTGACAAAGAAAAAAACAGTGCTTGTCAACAGTTCCTGACACAGCTATGGAACAACCCAAAGATGTACTGTCCAACAAAAATGCAGATTGAATAACTGAGGTAGATAAGAATAAAAAAGAAGCTGAAATTAAAGTAATTTTAATAACAGCAGAAAGGAGCAAGGAAGATCAAGACTTGGCCAGCACCATCTGGAGATGAACTGCATGGTTTGACTTGAAGCATCTGACTGGTCTGAACTTACTGACTGCCAACAACATACTGCAAGAGAGTGAAACTGAAGATTGGTTAACATTTAGCAAAATCTACCTGATAATGAAAGATCCAACAAAAGGGGAAGACACAGGTAAGTACGGGCCATTGCTTGCTCACCAACAACACTAACTGGGTGCGGTGGCATATGCAGTCAAACAGCATCAAGTTGAAAATAAGCTCCTTCCATGAAACTTCCAACAGCAGAGGAACCCCCAAAAAATAAATCAGCCCCTAATTAATAAGTTGATTTGGAAAACTGCAAGAGGAGGAAAACTAGCTGGAATATAGTTCTGATTGATTACATGACTCCCTTGCACATGATTGGAAAATCAAGTGCCTAGAAATAACAGTAGAAATGTTAGAAGCTTTGTGCAAAGATCAGTGACATAATAGAAAACAGAATTGCGGGACAATGATGATAGACTGGAAGAGGTTAATATCAAGAGATAAATCTTTCAAGGAGACTCACTATCATCACTAATGTTTGTCATTGCATTCATTCCTCATCAAAAACAATAATGAACAATTCAGGGCGTGGCTATCAAATATCAAACATATCTGCAAACTTATCCCAGCTATACATGGACAATCTGAAACTGTATGGAAAAACACCATCATTTTCAAATGGAATCACTGCTCAGCAGTATCCATATGTATAGCCAAAATATTGCTGTAGAATTTGATCTGGACAGATGTGCCACCCTTGCCATCAACAGCAGTAAAATAGTGAAACTGTAGGAATAATATATTCTATAAAAATACATCAAGAGTCTGAATTAGGACAATCACTACAGATACCCGGGCATCCGTCAAGCTGACAACATCAAACATCAAGGAGCATAAATGGGCATCGAATGTTGCAAATATACCAGGTATCTGAAGAAGAAGAAGAAAGGGCATTGGAACAATATCTGAAGGACGGTAATGTCTGGATAATGGATGTGACAGAAGAATAGAAGAGAAAGAACTGGATAAAATCAAACTTGCAAATAAAAAGAAAGTCTGTGGCAAAAAAACAACAAAGATAGTACCAATAGTAATGGGTGCCTTGTGTGCAAAACATCTGGAACATGATCTGAACACTATTGGCATTGCAAATGTCAAATGGAAAAGACAGCTTTACTCAGAACAGCTTACCTCCTGTGATGGTTGTTTTAACACCATCAAACAATATTTGCCTATCTCAGGTCCTTGGGTAGGAAGAAATAGGTGGATTAAAATGCCAAATCCAGTCTAAGCAGCAGGTTCACCATGCCACCGACCATATAATAATAACATTTTAACTTCAGGAATGTACAGAAATGAATAGGAATTACTGAATCATGTGTTCATGATTCTGTACAGTCAGTGGTACAACTGTGGGCTTTTAATTTGCTTTGATTTCATATTTTACATTAGTGTTACTGATATTTCAAGAAAAAAGCTATTTTTGAAAATGCTATTGTGAGACAATAGTCTTTTCAAGGCAAATGTTGTTTTTGTTTTGAGAGAATATGTTTTTCTTTTTCCATGAAAAAAAACCTTCCTGATCAAATCGGCTATTAATTAGATGTGTATTTATGTAGTCTATTATTTCTCCTTTTACAAACATGACTTCCAAGAAAAAACATTGAAGTCATCCTATGCGAGGTCAGTGTTGCAATATTAAAAGGAATATAGTTTAATATGTGTTTCTTTACATTACATGGGTTTTCATAAATTTACAGGAACAGGGGTGGGTAGGAGAAGGTTCCTTTTACCCCCAAGTTGCATACATGGTAGGAGAGCAGCAATATCTCCCCAAGCTTTGAGGAAAATGGTATTACCCTGGCATTCAGTAAGAGATGCTGGTTACCTTGTCTGAATGAGCAACTGCCTCACTGCAAAGCACAGCGTGTCTCTTTTGTCTCGGTGTCGGAGAGAATTGCTTCTCGAATAGCAGCCTTTTTCCCCCCAGAATGACTATGTACAAGAGCAAGCGAAGACACCAAAGATGTAAGTAGCTTGGATCTTTGTGTGTGTGTGAGAGAGAGAGAGAGGAAGAGAGGGAGGAAGAGAGCGAGAGAGAGGAAGAGAATGTACATGAACAGAAGGGAAATGTTTCCTAATTTGAAAACTATGCCTTAGTTTCTTTTGTATTGAGATAAATAGAATTTTCAGAGCTTAGACTCTATAGTATCAGTATTGTTAGGTGAAGGAGAGATCCTAAGAGGAGTAATAATAATAATAATAAAAATAAAAAATACGCTCCCTTGTTACTATGGAAACCTTCAGCAAGTAATTGCTTTAGAAAAGCCACAAGGAAATAGAGATCAAATGTAAGTTCACACTAGTTCAGTGTTCGTTATTCAGAACATAATGATTTGGTAGGAGTTTTGCCCTTTAAAAAAGGCGGGATAATTTTTTTCTTCCATCTGTTATCTTAAGCAAATTGACTTAAGGAAGCTAGAAACGGTAGAAGTTCAAGTGTCTTCATTTTTATGCATTACTTCCGAAGGAAACACACTGAGACAAGGTATGGGGAAAGAACTGAACGTGCAAAAAGAGATGGATGTAAATAATTCATTTCATTATCAGTTTGGCTTGGTTTATGATTTTATGATTCAAGAAAATAATGCCACAACTAAAAAGCAGGCTCTACCCAGTTACTTTTGCCCATCTGAGTCAGATTCAAAGCTGAAATGAATATTGCTAAAATTAAAGTCAGATATACTATCAAATCAGGTTTTGCCATTGAGTTCGACAGGATGTCCCTTCATCCATTCTTACATAAATGATATAACTGAAGTGGGATTGTTTTAGACTGAAAGATAAGTAGATGCCAAAGCATGATTAATATAAGAGAGAATCTTCTGTCTAAAAATTGTCTACTTTTTAATCATTTATTTTTATAAATGCTTTTCCGGGTAGCAGAAACTGCTTCTGATCATGAAAAAAAATGCATTTTTCTGTTCCATTCAACCACAATAAAAGGACTTTTGTGGGGAAATCATGCACTTTTAAAGACCATTAATCTTTTCCACATTGCCAGCAGCAGCTTAAACTTTGAGACTGGCCACACTGCTGATTCTGGTCTTTGCACTGAATAATACCAAGCTTTTTCTGCAGCTTCTATCTTAAAATATTATGGTACCACACGAAGAGAACCTAGATGCTGAAAGTGGAATAGAATGAAAACCCTGCAAAGGCAATTTTGACTTACATATATGTTTATTTGGTACAAGAGCTTTATTTTCTTCATTTGTTCACTCTTAAGGGGTAGCTTATTTTGTAAAGAAATTATGGGATTATTGGAAGAAAGCCGTTTAGGGCTCACTTGGAATCAATGAATCATAATGTTAGATCAATCTTAGCAGAAACATGGGTAATAATATAGAAGCTTTATCAGGGTATATCAAGCTATGCACTAAAACCAGTCATATAGTCAGGCTTCACCCAAGAAAAAATTAGAGCTAGAAACCCAAATTGGTATTAAAATGAGGGCAAAAAACTTATCTGGAAGTGACCTGCTGATTTAGATCCAGGACACAACTGAAAGATAAAATGAAAGCAGATGTTATGAATATAGATGTGGGTTATCAGGCCATCATGTAGCAGATTGCTTAAATGGGAATGGAAGGAATGATTTCCTTACATGAATAACAAGTAAGGGACTACAAATCTTTAAACAGATTGCTATTGAAATGTCATTGATTAAAGAGGCTGCTCTTAGTAAAACTTGGGTCAAAAATCTCTGGCATCCGATAGATGCAGCAGAAATTAAATTGTAAGCATTCTCAGTAATATGAACATTATGGCTACTTTTCATCAAACTTGCATTTCTAGTTCTCAAACAGGAATTGGTAGCCTACTAAAAATGTTCAGAAATGGGGAACATATGCAAGATACACAATTGCCGAGCTTCTCTATATTGTTGTTGCTTAGTTCATTGTTATTTACTTTCATGGTTTGTATTGGAATGGGAAACCAACATGTTAGCATCAGTTTAGTTGAATATCTTAGTAATCATAATCAGTATGTTTTTGATATCTCATTCAACTTTTATCTTTTGGGTTGACATTCCTGATAAACCCACACAATACAAACTCAAAATTCTTGATTTCTTGCTCCCCACAGATATTTTGGACTGCAATTCATACAATACTTGACAATGGTGGCCATTATAACTAGATTTATTGGAGCTATATTCTAAAATAACTAGAGAGCTATGCTTGGGCAATGAGAATATATGTGCCTGTGAGAATGGAAAGCATTTAGAACTTTTACTAATCACTGGGATTCCTTAAATATTTTTTAATGTTGACTTATAACTTCCTGTTTCTTTTTTAAATGACTCTTAACTCTAATGTTAGTTTTTGAGACACTTTCTGCATATCTGATAAGATGCACTTAAAATAATCTAATGCTTGTCTGTCATAGATATTTTCAAAGGTAAATTTTATTCACAGAACGTAATAAGAAAGATGGGAAATGTAGCACTATCTGTTATAGTAGATAACCTAAATAAATTTGCACAGGTACTGTAGCTTTTTTAAAGAACGAGAAATTAGCCCATTTTAAAAATACGTAACTAATTTAATTCAATTAAAAATTGTTAATTAAGAAAATTTGAAATTTTGGTGATATAATTTTGTCAGGCCAACATTTTAATTTTCAATGTCACCCATCAATGTAAATGATCTCACTGCAGTTTGTTCAATAAAAATAGCAATCATAACAGCATGCTGAAAATTTAACAGATAAAATAGTTGGAATAATAGCAATAAAATTATCACCAGTTAAGCATTTCTGTTTGGCATAAAAAAGCAATGCAGACTCCAGGGAGATACCCATGAAAATGGAATTAAATGGGGATTTGTCATTGGTAAAATTTGTCTCATAGCCATCTTTCAAATTAATTAAGGGATCTCTTATAAGTATGAATAAGTCTGGATTCCATAGTTTACAAGAGAAATGTTCCTTAATGTAGATTTTGTTTAAATAGTCTGTGGATATTCTTAGCATTTTGACAGTTACTGGAAGACAGTAGCTTTCTTACAGAAATTGTAAGAATTCAGAGGTGACAGCACTGAAAATAGTAGGATATAGCCTATTTGTACACCTGCCCACAATATGAGGGGAGGTAAAATTCTGATCAGACTGTTCTTTGGTATGAAGGTCATTGAAAACGACCTTCTGAAATTTAGTTCATTCTTTCTTAGTCTTCTTTCTTTTTAAATAAAAATACAAAAAGCCCACCTTTTTTGGCTAAAGATTGGAGGCAGCATAGTTTTCCCACTGAAGAAGGTGGAGGAAGATGATGATGGTGGATAAAAGCAGACACCACAATAGTATCTTGGCTATACATATTTTAAAATATTTATTACATTTTCATGCCACCTATCCTATAAAGTTAATTCTTAATGTATGCTGTTATAGATCTGCCTGATTGCAGCCTATTTTAAAGATACGGCTCCTACTGGGGGGGGGGGGGAAATATGGTCATCTCAGTTTCATACTCATTGCTAGAGGGTATTTGAGGGAAGATCTTCCAAGCAAATATGGAAGATTTACAGCCTTGTAGAATAGAATATTTTTCTTTACATCTCATGACACTTCATGAACATGAGATTATATTTTTATCAAAAATATTATCTAAACTTGTGCTCAGACAGATGTTGGTAAATATAAATACCAAAGTGTGTGTATGTGTGTGTGTGTGTGTGTGTGTGTGTGTGTGTGTGTGTGTGTGTGAGAGAGAGAGAGAGAGAGAGAGAGAGAGAGAGAGAGAGAGAGAGAGAGATAAAATGTGTTTGTGCCAGAATGTTCCAGCTGATCACCTTTCTGCCATATTCTTTAATCAACTGAGTTTTCACACTATCTTCAGGCAGCGTATGTATTCATTGTGGCAGTCTGGACTGTTTAAGTCCACTTGTCTCTTATTCCTTTTTCCTTCTCCTTATGATTTTCTTGTCTTCGAGTAACTGAAGTAGTCAACTTTGTCTTCCACAATTCATTTGAAATTTGGGTGTGGCCACTTTGAGAAATCCAAGTGTTCTCTTTGGAAGAGGAATGGATTACAGCTACATGTCAGTTATTTTGTGCTCAATCAATTTCTATTTCCATAAGTGGATTTGCAAGTAGGATATAGGATCAAGTTTTCCTATACTTTACTAGTCTTTAAGATTACATTGGGCCAGATGCTTCCCATTATTTGCATTTTCTATGAAATGGCCTTCTGCATTTATTGTTTTGAATAGTATAGTTTCATTAAAGAACTCGTTTGTTTATCCTAACTTTAATAATAAATAAATAATAAACAATGGATTCTAAAGTCTTTTTTTTTTGCCTAAAACATTGAAATCTTGTATTTTTTTCCTCCTAAGCATTAAGAAAATTCTGCCAATTTTCTTTAAATGTCATGATTTGTGTTTCGCCAAAGGTGATCTACTTTGTTAATTTGCTTGCATAGTGCTATACCGTGGAGGAGTGGGGAGGGGACTATCTGTTATTTATTTTCATATAAAACACTTTACCTTTGGGGAATTAATTGCTTCACTTTCAGGACATTGTATGGCATGGTACTGTTATAATAAATATATGTTACCCTTATCTCACTACAGTCATCCATGTAAATCCTTTTGGTGTGGTTTTTACTCCAGATCAGTTTTACCATCCTGACTAAGTTCCTGATAGATGAATTTTGGTTCCCAGAATTCCTCAGTCAGCATGGTCATTTCTGTTAATTTTAAGAGTTGCCCAGGTTTAGAAGAATTTCTTTAGACAGCTGTGCCAAGAAACTGATAATGAAGCTTCTGTTCTGAAACTCAGCGAAAGCTAGGCTGATAAGCCATTCTTAAATTCTCCAAGGACATTAGAAGTTATGTTGTAGATTGGAATTTCTTTGTCAGTTGGGGATTCGAAAGAGTTAAAAAGGGAAGTGAAAGAGTAAGATGGCAATTAGTCAACAGAAGGGCAGAAATCAAAATTCTCTTTTCTTTATTCACTTCTTTTCTTATTTCCTATATTTTATCTTCATTTTTTTACTTTTACTATATTAGAAATGCAATTCTACAATATTTTTAAAATGAACTTGTCAAAGATAACCTCAGATACAATCTAGACAATGTGGAATACTTACAGTAGATCCTGACATTATGCAAGATGCTTGAATGCTAGACTCATTGAGTTTTAATACTATTGATTGCTTCTACTCTAATTTTTACTCTGCCAGATCAGCCCAACATGTTTGCCATTGCAACTGAAAATTAGGGACTAAAAATGTAAAAGCAAATCAATAAAAACAATCAGAAACCAAAGTGCACTATTGAAGTTAAAATGGAAAAGTCAGCATTCAGAATCCAAAGTAGAAATTCATCTATAAATATTCCTATAAATAAAAATATCCTAAATAGCTTTTTTTTAAGTTCTGGACAATAGAACCAAAATTGTAATGCAGTTTTCCAAAACAAAAGAGTTGGCTATCGACATCTTAAATGCTTTACAAATGTTTTTTTGTATTTCTGGTGGTCATCTTTCTTGAAGAAAAAGTAACAGATAGTAAGAAATAAGCATTATAGCCAGCTATGGTTAGATTGTAAGGAAGGAGGTAGAAACATGATTTGACATCTCCTGCAATTATTCCCCAATTTGCTACCCTATTTCCCAATCCACATAAAAGACAACTCCAGTATTTTATGCAAATTGGAATTCAACACTTTCAGGTTTCACTTATATATAAGAGAATTCCTGAATATTGGAAAGGGCTAAAAATTTCCAAGATATTTACAAGAGATGAGAAATGCCAAAAGCTGTCATTGTGCTTTATGTATTACATTAATTATAATTGTTATTTTTTCCAGAATGATGTTTTAAACTTATTTCAGGAAACATTTTAACAATCCAAAAGTAGACAACTATGAAAGCACTGTCATTAGAAATAAGCATTTTCAGCTATTAACTTTTTACTTATAGAAAATGGTAACTACTAGTCGTTTTTCTAGCAGTAACACATCTCACCATATCTCAAGAGCTATGGTGCATAAAGTAACTTATACAGATCTTCATTTTGCTTTCACTGCTTCCATTTCCATGCGGCTCTTCGGGCCCTCTGCTTTGGCTCCCTGTCGGGTGATCCCACCACTGTCTGACCTCTCCCTCCTCTCCCAGTCTCTCCTTGCCTGACCTGAGAATCTAAGGACATCGGCGGGGGATGGAGAAGCAGCCGGGAATGATTCTCCAATGCCTCACTCTTTCTGGAGCTTCTTCCAGCTCTTGTTGATGCTGGACGTGCCTCTGTCGCTTGGAGAGACACGAAACCTGCTCTCCACCCTGAGATACTGGCCCGACCTGGCTGCAACTCACTCTGGTTTTGCTAACAAGAGGGCTGGCTGGGTGGGAGTGTGATCTGGGAGGAGGAGATGATGGAAAGGGGGATGGTCCATCAGGTCCCAGCCACGGCTTTAAAACTTGCACGGATGACTCTCCTTCTCCTCTCACAACCACAGCCAGCGAGAGAGAGAGATGCAGAGAGAGGGGATGTATAGAAGGGGAGGGAGGGAGAGAGAGACATAGAGAGAGGGGGAGAGAAAGAGATACAGAGAGGGCGGGGAGATACAGAGGGGGAGAGAGATACAGAGAGAGAGGGAAGAGATAGAGAGGGGGAGAGGGAAGATAGGGCAAGGGAGAGAGAGAGATGTCAAAATAATTTTGTGGTTCCGGGTGTTTTTTAACAACCAGTTCTTTGCCCTAATGACCGGCTGGGTAGGCATGGCTAGGGAGAGTCATGTGACCAGGTGGGAGGTAGTGACATTGAGTTGGCCATGCCCAGTGGCTCCCAGTGTTTTCTTTTCTGTGGGAAATGGGTCCAAGTGGCTCTTTGAATATTTAAGGTTGCAGACCCCTGCTCAAGACTATTGATACCTACCGTAGTTAGCTTTTTAGGAATTAAAGTTTAACACATTTATAGGGTTATAAATACAAAGTTCATTTGAACTCTCATTGTCATGTTTCATTGTGTCTTATGTACATTTTTCATAGATAAATATATAGTTGGATCCCAATGAAATCAATAGCTTCATAAATTGGAAAGAGTTAAGAAAACCAAAAATAATTGCATAATTCTTGGGTTGAAAATCAGTGTGTGAAGGAGTTATTTAGGTTCAAATCACTGCTACTACAGGAATTAATTAGATCTATATATTGATCAGTATACTCGTTTCAGGAACTGAATCATAATTTGAATGGAGGCCCCTTCTTGTGTAGCCCCATTCTCTCTTCTGAAAAATAGATGCTGGGCCAGACTTCATCTGCTTTATTTCCAGGACCATGTGCTTTTTCTTGAAGCTGAGTTAATGAAATAGGATAATTCAGATTACTGAATTAATTCAATAGCTGACATAACATGATTTCTCAAATAGAAATTTTGCCTCCTTCAACAGAAGAAATTAAGTTGTATTTAGTTCATTGATAAATATTTCATGTAATCTGGTTTAAAGCTATCCTGGCAGTAATCAGAGAAAAAACATTCTTAAATTTCAACTAAATATGAATTATTGCAGCTGTATGCAAATAGATAGTGAGAGCTAAAATATAAAGCACTCAAGATAATTGGATTTTCCAAAACAATTGCCTTTAATAAATGGACACCTGTGTGACTGAAAATGGCTGAGCTTTGAATCTAAATCCCTAAGCGCTAAAGCTGTTCTTTGCAGTATGCTTTCAAATAATTTCCTACATCTGAATAACATTTCCCATGTAAGTGGCACCTGAAAGACGAAGAGTTATAGTTGCTAATTGATGGGAATAGAAAATGTACATGGTTATTTTTAATAATGGATTCCCTACTTCAAATTTTCTTCTTGTAGAGCGTAGGGAGCAAATATGTTATGGAGAAAAAGGGACCAATTACAACATATATGTCTTCTGTCATAAATGGATAATAAAACATAATAACCATAAGTTGGGGGGGGTGTCAAACAGAAAATACATTAAACGTGCACAAAAACCTGTACTTTCTTCATTAGTGGTGCAACTCAGCAGTTTCTGAAGGCTCAGGGCTATTCAGTATTTAGAAATCGGCAAGGACAGTCTTGTGCCCAACAGCCCCTCTGATTTACTGGTTTTCCTTTTTATTGTGTAAAAATAAGTTACAAATATGTTTATATAACATGGTCTAACTGACAGAATGTTGATTGTATAATTCACAATAGCACGCAAATGATAAACTTTTGAATATGTAGACTTATCAAGCAAGGAAATAGGAACTATTAAATAATAGAGATAATAATATATGTCAGAGATATATAAAATAACTTTAGCATTTGCAGAAAACAATAATTGGACTTAAATCCTGCCATGATTGTGGAGGGTAATGGTTAAGTGCTATTAAGTCCTCTTGACAATTTAGAATAAGAGTAAGGCTACCCTAACTACAGATAAATGTAACTTTAGGATTAATAGTGCTGTATTCTTCAGTCAGTGCCCTAAAGACTTAGACTGACAAGATTGTAAATTACTTTGGGCAGAGATGTGTCATTACAAGACTTGGGTAAGATTGCCTCCTTCACACATAAGCACTTTTTTGGTGACTCTCCCATCCTGCTCTATAAGCAGAACATTATCACAGAATATATCTGGGAGAATATAAGCCAGTCTCTCCATTAGACATACTGCTTCAATTATATTTACAAAAAGAGGTCCATAAAGAAATCAGTAATGAGTATTACAACATGAATTTCAGAGAAAATCTTCATTCTATAGAAATTTATGGTTAGAATAATATCAGAGAAATAGATATTATAGTCTTCCATTTGTTAATTTTGAGAACTCCCTTTAAAAGTTCCTGCTTGTAAGAAAATTACTGTGGGTGATTTATTATGCTGTGACATTTTATAAACAAGTGGACAGTGATTATTATCCCTTATCTTTCTCCCCATTTGAGGATAATATTTTCTCTTTGCCAAAAATATTTGCCTGAACAGAATTATTAAAAGGAAGTAAGATAATAATCACACAATTTAGGTTAAAATTATTGACAGGTAAAATTTTATGATATAAAGTTTATCTTATCTATTATGTTTCTTCCTCTGAATGTTTTATCAAATATATTTCTGTCTCTATCAGTGAATTTTGTGTGTGGTTTTGGGAAAGGTGACAATGTTGGTAGTCAGATGAAATATCTACAGCATCACTTTCTCCTGGAAACAAAAAAACATGTTCTGTTTTTTAGGCCTGAAGAACTAGATATTAGATCTGATCTATACATAAATCAGAATATAGAGTGTGAGAGACTGAAGCGATAATCTGCAGATGAAGAGCCAGCTTGTTCCTATAATACTCTCTCCGATATTATACATTATTACATATGATCTCCCTGTCTCTCTCTCAATGCTCCATTTTAATTCAGGTGTGCAACATGCTTATTTTCAGACATTAACATGGCAGGGGAGCCAAAACCATACAGACCTAAGCTGGCAACTAAGCGACCACTTTCTGCTCTCTACAGGTAAGCTGTCTGATTGATTAAAGAACCTATAAAGTGTTTTTGGTGAGTGTTTCTTGGTAAAATATTCACCCTTGCTTGAGTATTTGACCATTCGGCTGCTCCTAGGCAGAAAAAGTCTTGCTGGAAATAAATGGTGCCAACGCTTAGCATTCTTTTCTTTTTTTTAAGAATTGGAAGCTTGATTTCAATCCAAAACATCTCTTGCCATGTTTTGTTTTCAGCCTCTTTCAGGACTTCTCCACCTAAATCGTATATACAGGGATACCCACTGGCACCATTCCCTTAGCCCCTTATTAAGCAATAAGATTGACATTTCTGTAAACTAATTAGAGTTTGGCTGTAACAATATGTTTCACAAATTTAATAATAGCAATAGCATTTAGACTTACATATTGCTTCATAAGCTTTTACAGCCCACTCTAAGCAGTTTACAAAGGCAACAAATTTCCCCCAAAATCTGGGTCCTCATTTTACTGACCTCGGAAGAATGGAAGGCTGAGTAAAATCTTGAGCCAGTCAGGATCGAAGTCCCGGCAGTGGGCAATACAACATTCTAACCACTGTACCATGACTAAAGCCTCAATTTCTTGTCACCCAAGTGAAATCTCTATGTGTGATAGATTTATCAAAGTTGCAGCCACACATAGAGTTCCTCAGATATTTGAGGCAATGCAATTTCAGTTAATTACTCAGCACTCCAAACATTTTATGAGGTCAAAAAAAGGCTCAAGGAAGCCTGAGACAGGCAGAACCTGGGCTGCAGAAGCACAGGTGGCAGCCAGATGGTGTCAAAGCGGAGTTTATTTATTTATTAACAGAGTTGGAAGGGACCTTGTAGGTCATCTAGTCCAACCCCCTGCTCAAGCAGGAGACTCT
>JANHFT010002404.1:22672-33362 GCA_032467955.1 Pseudoxenodon macrops
GCAAAATCTCATTTGCCATCATCAGGTATATTTAATCTGCTGTTCTTAGTTAGCTTTCTCTTATAATGTATATATATATATATATAAATATAGCCTTCTCATATACCCTAAATACCCTACAGGGATGCTGGCGAGTATAATTATGCTTAAGGTTATAATTATTACTGAAATGTCTATTAAATCAGTTATTATTGTTCCAAATTGAAAGTATGGCAGATAATTGCTTGATAAAGATGATCCGTTACATAGATAAAGGAGAGGATAACAAAACAGGGAAAGAGACTGATGATTAAATTCCAGGTCACTCGGTTTGTGCCCAATTCTGCTGTGCTTCACCCTGAGATGCTGCCAGAACTCTGCAAGATCAGGTCTGAAGATGGTCAATTGAAAAAGTCAGAGGTCAGATCTGAATCGGGCCAAGCTAAAACAGCAAATGAATGTGTTTCTCTCCTCCAGAAAAGGAGAGGCAAATGTGTTTTGAGGCCAGAAGCAATTATAGATCAGGTTCCAAAAGAAACAGTAAAACAAATCTGAAGCAGGCTCTAGCAATTAATGGTTTAATGCCGTTTCTCAATCAAAATTGAAATGCTTACTGGGGAATTCTGGGAGTTGAAGTCCACAAAGCTAAAAGTTGCTGAGGTTGAGAAACACTGGTCTACATTAAAAGGGGGATGGGTAACAATTGCATGAAAATTATGTAGCATTTTCAGAAGAATTCTGAAAAAGTTGAGTTTCTGAATTACCATGGATACCACATTCATAAATATCTTCCTCAGAGTATATAGTCTTTCATATACCAATTTGACTTCAACATTTTTATTTTAGCTTCATAGCACCAAGTTACTAATTTAAAGATCAATTTAAATGAAAGGCCAATAGATAATTGTGTTCCTCTCTTGCCTAAGATTAAAAAAAAAAACAATTTACTGTATCACCACAAATCTCTTGAAACCATTTACACTCAAATAGGGTCAAACTGAGGGCAGCCATATTTTGAGCAAATTGAATCTCAGTTCATAATAATGGATTTCAAACTGTTTTTAATTATAGTGTTTTATCCACAGGTCATTTCTTCTTCTTTTTTCTCGGGGAAACGCATTTATTAGCAACCTAGTGAAATCTTATCATTTATATTCATTACATATCACTAAAAATGTTGATTGGATTATCTGCTGGAAAAGTTATTTATTTATATTTCATTTTCCACCAAAGAGTTCAAGATCACTCCAACCTCTTTGACCCTCACAATAGCCCAAAGAGATAAATTAGAATATTAGACTGTTTCAAAGTATCCTTCGAAATTAATGACAGGACCTTGGATTTTCTTGGCCATAGGGAACAAGTCAACAGAAAAGGTTACTTGTACCTCTACTAGCAAGAAGATAGGGCTCAAATTGTCATTCTGTGGAAGAAAGCGGTGGTCTTCAGGAAAGGGGAGGAGAGGAGGGAGGGAGGATGGACTTCACAAACTGCAGCTGAGATGGCACCATGGACAAGCCAGGGCTAACAGTGTGTTTGAGATTGAACCTGCTGATTCAATAAACTGATCTGGGAAGTGACAGATATAGTAACGGTAATGGTTTATCTCTTGTGAGGAAACCAAACATAAGCTTCTCCTTTCAAAATCATGATTCTGAAATGAGCAAAGGCACTTACAGACTCCAGAATATGAAGTTGGATTGTTGGGGTACTGGGCCTTTGTGAGAGCTTGAATTCGGGATAATATAAGGTCTTTATCTTGTGTAGCTACATCATACAATGTAAACCTTGTGCCATGCATTATATTTTCAGCAAATTTAACTATTTTTGTTATTTTATTTAACAGACTTGAATCAAAAGAACCTTTCCTTTCTGTTGGGTGAGTAAGAACATTTTGGTTTAATTTTAGGAAAAAAAGAACTGCATAATTATATCTTTCAGTAGCTTTCAGCTGCTCAAAAGGAATAGTGGTAGTATTTCATTTACTTTTGGAGCTCTTCAGTAATGAATAGAAAAATATATTTGGGGCAGAATATCTTTTTCAGAAGTCTTCGATCCTTGACTTATGACCAGATGTTTAACAACCCATAAAACACACTTACAGCCATTGTAAAATGTGTGGCCCCTCCACAGTCCCATGTCCGCATTTTGGCACTTGGCAATTACCTTGCATTTATGACTGGTTGCAGCATTCTATGGCAATTGCTGCAACTTAAGTGCTGATTCACTTAATGATCACCATAACAACAGTCACAAAATTGGGTACAGTCAAGTGCTTTGACTTGTAACTACCATGATTTATGATATTAAAAAAATCCAGTTCCAATTGGAGTCGTATGTCAAGGATTACCTGTATGTATAATCAGTACAATATCATTTCCAATTGCTTTCTTGTCTAAAGAATTCTCTTATCATAGAATCAACAGAGATCCTGAATATTTATAATTATTGTTATCACAACCTAAATAACATAAATACCAGAGGCCTATGGAGATTCTCACTCATCCAGATCATGGTTGTTCGAAAGGTGCTTTTTAAAGAGGCAACTGGACGTTCTGGTTTTTCTTTGAAGATGTTTCACTTCTCATCCAAGAAGTTTCTTCAGTTCTGACTAGATGGTGGGGAAATGGAAGGATTTATACTCCTTGCAGACAGCTGGTCATTTGCATTCTTTTTGAAGAGACATTGATGCCATCTGAAGGTTTATCTATGTCATCAGGGTATCCTGAGTAGTGCAAATGGGTGTGGAGCCTTCTTGGAACTGTTCAAAGGACTGTGCTGTAGACTGAAGATAGATTATGTCCTCAATTTACTATGATAATTGGGACTGGAACTTCCATCTCTAAGCAGTTGTTCAATGAGTCATCATGTGACTGCACCTGATTTCGCTACCTTTGCTGTGGTTGTTAAGCGAATCTGGCCTCCCCCATTAACTTTGCTTATGAGAAGTGGGCTGGGAAGATCACAAAAGGCAATCATATGGTCCCAAGATACTGCATCACAACCAGCATCATAAATAAATGATGGTTGTCAAGCACCCAAATCATGTGAGGAGGGGACACTTCAGCAGTTGTAAGTGCAAGGGCCGATCATAAGTCAGTTTTTCAGCACCCTTGCAACTTTGAACAGTCATTAAAGGAATGGTTTTAAATTGAGGCCTACCTGTAGTGGTTTTATATAGATCCATGATGGCGAACCTATGACACGTATGCCACAGGTGGCACGCAGAGCCCTCTTTGTGGGCACGCCAGCCATCGCCCCAGCCCAACTCCATCATGCAAGTATGTCACCCGCCGGCCAGCTGGTCTTCAGATCTCTGCCGCGCATGCATGGGCTGTGGGGGGGCTCTTGCATTGCATTTGGGGGTTGTGCATGTGCGCTTTTGGCACTTGGCACCAAAAAGGTTAGCCATCACTGATATAGATAGTTTATGGATGTGGAGTATGGATCTTTGTGCACCTGCATTCTCATTGTTGCTTGGACAGAAGTCCTAAGACATATTACAGCTCTTTCCTTGCAGATGATCCTCTGAACAACAAACATTTCCAAGACAATCTTTCAGTGAAAAAGCTGGCCAAAACTCACTAAAAATAATCCTCCAATTTAGTTCTGTAAAAAGCAGATTGTCAAACCTGTTAATGGTATAGGAAGTCTGTAATTACCAGCAGAGGTAGAGTGGGTGGTTTTTAGGGTTTTCTTTTACACATATATTTTAGCTGCTTCTGATGTAGAACTCAAAATAACTATGCTGAAGAATGAACAAACAACAGTCAGACAGATAAAAATACACTAACATATGCAGTGGAAAGATGTTAAATTGAAGTGAGCTAACATACAAGTTAAAAACATTTTCCACCACTTCCAATTTTGCTCTTTCCATTCCTTAACAAGATAATTGTCATCAAATGGACACTTTAACTTTTGGAATGAAATGGTTCTAGAAGAATCTGGAACTTTATACTACTTAATTTTGATTATGTAAACCAGCCTTCTCCTAGTTGACCTCTTCTTGCGCGTAAAAAAAAAAAAACCTGTTAAGGATTTGGTTATAAAGTGTTCATAGTCAGGATGAGACTAATCCACTTTTGTGTATTTGAAAATCAGTGTTGCATTTCGAATGAGTTTCAGCTTTAATCCAATACCTCTAAGAGAATTGAATCTTCATTTTAGAATAGCCTTTTTGTAATCAAGTGCTATCCAGATGTAGTGGATTTCAGCTCCCAAAGGCCATGCTAGCTAACTAAGATTTATGGCATTTGAAATTCAACACAACCTAGAGGACACAACATTGGAACGCTGTAATAGGAAAGGATATGACAAGTTTTCACAAGAGAATCAGGCCTCTATCTTCCTTAAAAGACTCATCTAGTACTGCACTAAATTGAAGATTTTCAGACAGAGCTCAGATTCTGTTGTTTGGGAGTTTCAGCAAATTTATTGCAAAATATCACATCAGCTTGCCCGATCTGAGTGCAGAGATAGTATAATTTTTTCTTTGATTATGTCAGTGGGAGGGATAATTAATTGTATTGGAAGAACTGTCCAATATATACCATTTGGACAAACAGTAATATAACATGATAATAATAATAATAATGCCATAAATATGAAGTAATAATTATACTATGCCAGTTCATAGTATAATTGGTGTATTTCTTGGAAAACAGCTGTTACTCTTGAACACCCTTCATATAATTTACTTATAAATATGTTCATTTACCTTTTATGTCATTAGGTAGCACACATCCAGCTGAACTGAGACTTAATTTTCTAATTAAGAAAAATTGGGAATTCCAGGAATTGCATCACCAAGTGATTAAGTTTTACCAAGGAGCAAAAAGTTAATTGTTTTCAGAAAAAAATCTTGCTTTCCTGTAACATGAAATTCTAAGATCTTAAGCCTCGAAGACCTCAGGGCTTTCCTACTGATGGCAAAACCTTTCTGATATCTAGTAACTTCCCATCATGCCTATATTTCCCAGAAACCGAATCCTTAAGATCAATTAGGAGATGCAAAGAGTGACAAACAACCTGCCAAACTGTATACTTTGCCTCAAGAAGTCTAGGACATGCTGAAAATCCCATTGATGTTCCCACAATAGTACATTTGAGGCCTATAAAAAATGAAGAAAGACAGGGAAAACCTCAAAGACCCAGAGGTCAAGATGATGGAAATCCTGCAGTGCAACCTTTGTCTGAAATCTTTATGCTTTTCAAGAAGAAACTGATTTATCTGTTTGGTGTAGAGCAGTGATGGCTACCCTTTTTTTCGTCACATGCCGAAAGTGTGCATGCGACAGTGTGTGTGCGTACGTACTCATAATGCAGCCCATGTGCAAGCCCGTCATGTGCCCCGCCCCTGAGCATGCACACACTCCCTCTGCCCCTGCACATGTACATGTACAACCCCCTCCCCCATGCACGTGTGTCTCCCGCATGCGCCCCATCCCCGTGCATGCACAGCAGAGACCTGCAAATCAGCTGGCCGGTGGGAGGCACACACGCATGCGCGGTGGAGCTGAGTTGGAGTAACGGCTCGCGTGCCCACAGAGAGGGTTCTGCGTGCCACCTGTGGCACGTGTGCCATAGATTCGCCATCATGGGTCTAGAGCAAAGATCTCTGGTCCGTGGACCAATACTAGACTGCAGCATGCCAGAAACTGGGCTATGCAAACAAGCGAAGTCGTACGCAGAATGCAGGCAGCATGCTAAAGAACACCCCCTCCGGTCCAAGGAATAAAACCTCTCTCCACAGAATCAGTCCCTATTGCCCAAAAGATTGGGGGCCAATGGTCTAGAGGAAGGAACTTCTGCAACAGCAGCCTCCATCCTCAAAATCTTAAATGTCCTATGGTGGATATTCAGAAGTTATAACCAAGCCTCTTTCACGGATAGGTGCCATCCTCTCCTCAGTCCTAGACCCACGGGATGAGAGAAACTCAGCCCAACCTTACTCAAGGAATCAGAACCTAAAGTACAACAGAAAAAGATGGGATGCCAGGCACATATTTTTTATACTGGAATTAAACAGCTTCATCAATTATTGTAGTCAGTGTTGCACATTTCTATTTTCTCTTCTTCTCAACTCATGCATTAGACGTCCTTAGGCTTTACTGTGGCTTCAGATTCAAACATTCTAGTAATAATCTTGATGAGTTTCATTTGATGGCAGTCCATTTTCTCTGAATGCAGAATTTTATTTAAACAGTTTTTATACCATAGTATGAGAATATTATATTTTCCCTGCTTGAAATAGAAATGTACAATTCTGTAAAATTCAGTCTGGGGTAATTGCAGCTCTTCATCATCAGCAAAATGATACAGTGAGCAATACATTGCATGATTGTTGATGAATTAATAATTTTCATGTCTCTGATCCTCATGGAATCCTTTATCTGAATGTTTAATCATGTTTAAGAACTAAACAGTGCAAAACAAATGAGACTTTACTTACGTTTGGAAAGAATCATTATGTCTCACTTTATAATGTGTCAATTCATTACAACTACTATTTGCTTCTTGCAGATTAAGTGCTGTTTATCATTGGCAGCAAAAACAATCAAGATTCGTGTGACTTTTAACAAATTCATCTCTCTCTTTCTCTCTCTCTTTCTCTCTCTCTCTCTCTCTCTCTCTCTCATTTTTCATTGGGATGATTTGTTCATCTCTCTATAGTCCTTTTACCTGCAGAGTAGGAAATTGGGGACTATACAGATTGAGAAGGGACTGGAAATGGCGTAGGGAAAGAAAGAAAAATTCTACTATATAAAAGGAAGACTGATAACACAGTATTGGATTTCATTTGTTGCATTTCTCCTTTCCTCCATTGCAGCTCCAACCTAAAGTTATGAGGGTAGAAATCCATCAACATTCAGAGCTGGGAGTTACCACTTGGCCCAATACAAGGTTGAAAAGCTCAGGAAAGGAGCTAGCTAAGTAACAGGAGGTTGATACAGCAGAAATGGTGTAACTAACTTGCTTCTATCTCCCAACTCCCCCTAGAACACCTCACATCCAGCCACCTTTGGAAGCGTAGATGTAGACACCATCCGTTCTTTACAGAAATGAATTTTGTCCACAGCTAAGAAAAATAATTCAGAAGAGTTCAGTAAAATATAAAACATTTTCTAAGATAAAAAGCTAAAGGTGGTTTTGTGTATTTATTGATAATGGAGAGAAGCTTGTCATCCTAGTGCAACAAAAGACATGTGGACTGCAATGGTACCTGACTGTGTCCATGCAACCAGGTCAGGACTAGTTAACATTTGGGTGGAAATCAAAGAAATCCAGGAATATAGGTTAGACTAGGAAGACAGAAAACATCCTAGAAGAAGGGAGTGACAAAGCACTTTGGTGCATGGATGCGTAAAGGAGACTTTAATGAATATTATCATATTACCTTGCTTTATAGTAATAATAGGAGAAAAGACTCATGTTAGCCAGTTGCTGGCAGTATTAGAACTTTTCCCCCCATCCTTGTGTGCCTATGCTTACACTATTTCTCATTTTATGATTTTAAGGTTGCCAGAGTTTAGGACAGGAAAATTAGCTAAAAAGAGATGACTGCTGTGGATGAGGTGGGATAAATACCATTTTCTGGTACTATAGAAAATAGAAAATATTGTCATTATATTTATGAACTTACTGTATGTGCATTAAAGCAAACTTATTCAAAGTACCGGTAACTTTTTCTCTGTACAAGGAAGCCTCCACTTGAATCTACATAAAATGAATGTCTTGTTTAAAGGATTATTCCATATTTTTTTAAAATAGCAATAGTTGGGCAAATCAGGGGGAAAAAAATATTTTTAATCCAATCAAGTCATTCTTCTACAAGTGTTCTACTTGGCCAAAATTGATATTGAAGAGAAGAGATAAAAAATTTAATTCCTACTGCATGAGTGAATTAAGGCTGAAACAAACTCTATGGAAAATTCAGTAACCAATTTGTTTGAAATTAAAGCATGGACATCTGTAGGGGTTGAAAGGTGTGATGACAAAAGACAAAATCTATATCATAATACAAACGCCGTGACTTGCATACTTGTGTCTGATATCAAGTTGTAAGCATATAATTATGGCATTTGTGTGCTGATGTCGCCAGCTACACGTCATTTTAGCGACATTTGTTGTAGATGTTGCTGCTGTGAAGCCTGTCTACAAATAAATGGGACAATTCCACATAGCAATAGTCTGAGGAACTCAACATTTTTAAATTAATAGAATTCAATACGGTAATAACTCCATAAGAAATAAGGAGGTTGCATGTGTCTCTTATTATATATAATAACATAGACTGTAAATTGCATATGGATGTGAATTATGCAAATAATGCATCATATGATGCCACTATCTATTATGATTCAGAAAAATTACCATCTTCAGTTTTCAACTTTATGTTTTCAATCTACTTTATTTTTCTTATTTCTATTTTCATTACCATAAAAAGAAAGGAGAGGGGATGTGAGTGATTCAACAGGATTTTTCAAAAGAAAAGAAAAAGATTCATTTTGGAAGTTCATACTATTAGCTTCTTTTTGTTATTCGTATGTTTACCATTTGGCTTCTATATCAAGACCACACAACAAATATTTTTGTTTGGTATAAAAGTAAGGGAATATTTAATGCCTAGATATGAAATCAAGGGAAATGATCTGATCTCTGCTCCCCACTGTGGCTTGGGTGAATTTCTGAAACCTTTTCCTGATATTTGGCAAGCTTTCAAGAACAACTTTTTATATGTGGTAGGCGAGGGAGAAAATCGAGGCAAATATTTCTGCATGAGTCACAAATGTTGTTTTCATGTGGGGGGGGGCGAGGGTTGATACAACTCAAGCTTACAGTAGCCATGCACCTAAACTTCAATTTAATTTTTACAACCCTATTTGAATTTATTATTGTATTCCGTCTAGCAGAGGGTAAAGAAAATCGAATCCAAAAGCTTCCTCTGGCTGGAACACTGTCATGAAACATTAAAAACATTAAAAATAAAACTCACATGACCATAACCACAACTTTCCAAAATGTCATTTTCTTGGGAGTCATGGGTCTCAGATTTTGGACATATTCTATATATTAGAGCATATGAACCATTTTTCGTTGTCCTATGATATACCATTTCATCCAATTAAAGATTATGCCAACAAGTTTTAGTACTATATATAAACAAAGTATAAGATATTTTATTCTTACTTTAAAAATTAGAAATTATTTTGCCCTGCTTTTATTTATTTTTTAATAATTATCTCAAGGTGGCAAACATACCTAATACTCCTTTCCTCCTCCTATTTTCCCCACCTGTGAGGTCAGGCAAGCGAGCGACTGGCCCAAAGTCACCCATGAAGCTTTAATGCCTGAGATGGGATTCATCTCATCTCCATAGTCTCCTGGTTTCTAGCCTGGTGCCTTAACCATGAGACCAAACTGAAATATAAATTCTTATTGTGATTCATGCCTTACAAATTATTATTAGCTAATATAATTTGCCTCATCTCTTCATGGGACTTTTCTTTGCTCTTCTTGCAGTGGTTATGTCTTTGATTATGATTACAGAGATGATTTCTACAATCGGTATGTGTACCTTTGTTTCTGCCTTTGCATATATGAACTGCATTTTTTATTTATTATAAGAAATTGGGAAGAGAGCATTAATTTTCTCAGGAAATTATCAGGAATTGTGAGAGAGTTGAACTGGGTCTATGGGAAAGGCTTTTTAGATAGATCCTCTAGATAAAATGATAAGCTTGCTTCAATATATATGTTGATGTCTTAATTACAGTTACGTTTAAATATCCTTAAATAAATTAAATATTTAGTAGTTAGTTACTTATATATAAAACATTTTTTTTCTCTGTTTAATATTTGAACATTCCTAAGCCTCTGTTTCTATTTCTCTTAAGGTTATTCGATTACCACAGCCGGATTCCTGCCCCACCTCGTGCTGTGATTCCATTGAAACGCCCACGAGTAACAGTCACAGCAACTCGCAGAGGAAAAGGAGTCTTCGCCATGAAAGGGGCATCAAGATCTACATCAAGTGGAGCTTCTTCATCAGGATCAAAATGTGAGTCCATACATTCATTGTGAGCTAACGTCTTTAGTTTTAAAAATAGCCAATGGTAATTTAGATGTATTATCTAAATACATCCTCCCAACAATCCCTCCTCTCAAAAATGTTTGTTTTATTAGCAGCATATTCTTTAGTTAATAGAAGATGTGTTCCTCCTAAAAGAAATAAGATTATACTATTTTATTATTGCTGTTCTATTCTTTTTTCACTTTCAGTGAAATCGGATGAATTGCAGACAATCAAGAAGGAATTAACGCAGATCAAAACAAAAATTGATTCTTTGCTAGGGAGACTGGAGAAGATTGAAAAACAGCAGAAAGCTCAATCAGGTAGAAGAAAATTGCATATAACTCTTAGTAACTTATTAAAACATGAATCAATCCATTGTAAAATCAATTACCGTATTTTTCGGAATATAAGACGCACCTTTTTACCCCCAAAAAGAGGGTGAAAACTTGGGTGCATCTTATACACCGAATGTAGCCTCACTCAGCCACCCCCACCCTTTGGCCTCTGCCTCCCAGCAATTTACCTCCTTGCAGCAAACAAAACAGAGCCTGTTAAACCAAGCAACTGATTCTCAGCTTCCCGACCAACAGCTGATTGAGACTGCAGGCAGGCCGCATGTGCTAAAACTGAAAG
>JANHFT010002404.1:65315-86618 GCA_032467955.1 Pseudoxenodon macrops
GCCAGGTTTGGGTGGGGGCGTGGCCAGGGGAGGGAGGTGAGTTCCACCACCTTTTCTCTGAGAAAAAAAGCCCTGACAATTTCTATCACTGAACGGACAGGGGGGGAATGGCACAATGCTGAAATTGCACAACAATGAAATTATGTTCAAAAAGGCCACTTGTCAGGAGAGTCAACTCAGGTTAACTTTGCACACTCATGGACATGTGTGAAACAGCTGCTTTGTTTCCCTGTGTTTAGCTGTCTTCTGTCTGGAGACAGGTGCAAAACCCCAAAATCGTAAGAGATCATCCCATTCCCACATCACTGCAGTAACATTTCCTGATGACTGGTAATGTCCAGAGAGGAAGGACTATGAAGCCCCAGGGTTAAACCAGTCAGTTTTCTTTAGTCATCTTGATGTGCATAACCCATAGTACTATTTGGCAGTGATCTCAACCGATGCAATCAAAACAAGACAGAAACTGACAATGGATTAGCAAGTTTCATGGTAAAATGTTTCTGATTCAAAAGGAAGCAGAGAGAACTTTATATTCTTTCAGAATATAAATCATTTAAAATTTAAAAGCAGGATCATAGACTAAGACAGGTTTCAAATGTCCAAATTATTTATTTTTTATCTATCTATCTATCTATCTATCTACCTACCTACCTATCTCACTTTTATCTTGCAAATTATGTAGATAATTTAACACTATGCAGATCTATGATCAAAACTCAGATTATGATCAGAATAGAAATTTTACTGAAAGTACAGCCCCCTGTATAAATGAAATGCCATTAAGTTCCATACATAAATAATCCAGTGACTGCAGTCTTCAAGGATGTGCCTCCTTCCATCCTCTCATTCTGTAAAAGCCTCCCCCAAACATGTAGTCTTTCACTACATTAGGAACACACAAGGCCCAGAATTCTCAATGAGAGTGCTATTTGCTGGTAATTGGAATCATAACAGAATTGAAGGGCATCAGACAAAGGTGTCTAGGTCAGATATTATATTGCTAGAATAATGCCATCTGGTGGATATCTTGAGGAGCATTCTCAAATTATAGGTATGTGAAAGCAAGTTTTTGGCCATGGCTATTGTGACCTTTCCATATTGGCCAGCAGGTTGAAGGAGTGCAAAAATTGTGCCTGGTTTAGGACAATGTGGAAGAGGACACATCTAGCTTTTTATCTGAAGTTATTTAATTGTTTAATCCCTTACTTCATAATTAATATTAAAACTTCTATATTTCCATGAAACCTACTCTCAATAACAATGTGTATGTATACATAAATATACACATATTGTTAAAGTTGGCTGATACATTTCCAGTTTTTAGTACAACCTTAACAATGTGAAGTGCCCCAAAATAGATAGTATATATTCACAAAGGATTCAGCTTCCAAACAAATTTAGAATCTATATTAAGCTTTATCTGAGGATAAATCTCCAATGGATTTAGAACATAGAACACAGAATTATAGCATTGGAATGGACATCTAGTACACCTTATAATTTCCTGGTCAAATGGTTGTCCCATTTATTCTTGAAAATCTCCAGCAATGGAGCATCCACAATTATAGGAGGCAAGCTGTTCCATTGATTAAATGTTCTCACTGTCCAGAAATTTCTCCTTAGTTCTAGACTGGATCTCTCTTTAACAAGCTTTCACCATTACTTCTTGTTTTGCCCTCTGATGCTTTGGAGAAAAAGTCAATCCTCTCTTCTCTGTGACAGCCTCTCAATGTCATGCCCACGTCGGAGCCTGAATCTGTGGAGGAGGACGAGACGGAGCTGAAGCCGACGGAGATTAAGGGGGCAGCTTTGTTGACTTTGGAGGAATGTGGGGAGAGCAGGCTGAGGCACCCTAGGGTCCCTCAGGATTGGAACGGCTTGTTAGCAGGGAGGATGACCGAGAGAACGACGGAGCTCAGGCGATGAGAAAGGACCGCCCCCTCCTGATCCCAGAGCATGGAGAGAAGGTGGAAACAGGGCAGGATGATCCAATGACTCAGGAGAACACCCCGCCCCTCTTCACAAGGCACACCTGGGCACTGAGATTTAAGGAGATGCTGTGTGGAAGGGCATTTGTCGGGAGCAAACACTGAATTGTTAGAGTTTGGTGTGCTGGTACAGACATTTGGTGTTTGCAGGACTGCTTGCTTCTTCTTTACTTCGTGGATTTGGTGCCTTTTTCTAGACTTCATGGACTCATTGTTTGTTTCTTGTTTCATGGACTCATTTCTTCATTCATTTGTTTTGCTGGACGTGGCACAACTAGAGGCTGCCATGTGTGTGTGTGTGTGTGTGTGTGTGTGCTTTGCTCTGGGACTTGCCAAGAACATTAGTTTTTAGTTTTAGTTTACTTTATTTTATTGTCATTGCATCTCATACAACAAAATTAAATGCCATCTTCAGTGTACATCATACATAAGTATAAAAATAAAACAAAAACACACACCCTTCACATTCTATACACTTAAATTGAAACCCCTGATACTACATTAATATTACACTATACAGCAGAATTCAATATAGTTACTGCTATGGGATAGAAGCTGTTTTTCAGCCTCTTTGTCCTTGTTTTTATTGTCCTGTACTGTCTGCCAGATGTAATAGTTTTTTAAAAAGGGTGCCCAGGATGAGATGGATCTTTAAGAATGTTTTGAACTTTCTTAAGGCAGAGGGAGCTATAAAGCTCTTCCAAAGAGGGGAGAGGGAAACCAAGGATCCTCTGGGCAATGATGTTCCTCTGGAGCATTTTGAGGGGAAATTTGGAGCATTAAAATGGAGTTTGAACTCTCAACTGGCTGTGTGACCTTCGTGCCTTGTCCCGGGTCATCACGCTCAAATACTGGAAGACATCTATCATATCATGCCTAATCCTTCTCTTCGATAGAACAAACATTTCTAACGTCCTCAATTGTTCATCATACGATTTCGTCTCCAGACCCTTTATCATCTTTTTTGCCCTTCTCTGCACACTTTCTAGTGTTTTAGCATCTTCTTTGTATCATGGTGACCAAGCCAAACATTGCATTCCAAATGTGGCCTCGCTAGTGAGATATAAAGCATTATCAGTTCTTGCAATCATGATGCCATCCTTCTGTGATGCAGCCCTGGATTGCATTGGCTTTATTGGCAGCTGCCACAAACTGATTTATTCACAATAACCTCCTGAGAAATCCATTTGTTAAGTAACTAAACTTTTTTTTAGCTTAATTTGTTGCTATTCAAAAACAAGCCAAAAAGACAGGTAGGAGATATATGTACAATATTTGGTGGGGGGGGGAATCAGAAACAGCAATACACAGTATGCTGCATTTTCAAAATTCTTTATTCTTGCAAAGAGCAGAGAGTCTTTTGGGAGCACCATCTTGATTTGCATCCAGCACACATTTGCATCTGGTAAGCTTGTTCAGAAAGAAGTGTGAGAAGGGGGTTTCTGATAACCCTTCATCTATTTTTTTTCATAAACTCCATGGGTGAAATTCAGCAGGTTCTGACAGGTTCTGGAGAACCAGTAGTGGAAATTTTGAGTAGTTCGGAGAATCGACAAATACCACCTCTGGCTGGCCCCAGAATGGGGTGGGAATGGAGATTTTGCATATCCTTTCCCTGCCACGCCCACCAAGCCACACCACGCGCACCAAGCCACGCCCACAGAACCGGTAGTTTAAAAAAATTGAATTCCACCACTGATAAACCCTATGACAGTTATGGCCAACACTTTGTGAAACAGTGGGTAGCTTCTGATAAAGAGCATGTTGCAGAAAGCGAGTATTTGTTTGAGCATGTTGCACACTCAACAGCATGTTGCAGACTTCCCCCTTAAGCTATGATGGTGCTTTTTTACTTAGAGTAAAACATAGTGTGTGAGAATATAGCACAATCACTACTAAGATTGTGTCAAGTAGGACACTTGCTCTTTAGTGACAGGTGAAAACTGCAGTAACCCAGATGGGATAGACTTGCAGGGGTGTCAAACTGGTGGCCCGCAGGACAGATTCATCACACGCAGGCCACGCCCACCCCAGCTCCACAAAGGGGGGAAACATCGCGATACGTCATGTGACGGCAGTGTGATGTTGCAAGTTTGATACCCATGGGATAGAGGCACAAAAGGCTTTTGAAAAATAATCAAACAGTACTGATGTAGAAGTAACAACAGAAAAATTGATGCCATGCCAAAGCCTGATAATAATGACGCCAAAGAAAAAACGACTGTGAATTGGCCACAGATCATCTTAGATTTTCACCTTTTAATAAAGGTAAATAACAAAGTTGTTATTTAACAAAGGATTTGTTCAGGGTTTTAAGAATTTTCTCCTTAATTATGTTCAAGGTATTTCACTTTTTACTTGGCAGACAATACAATCAGTGTTATAATATTTTCTTATGCAGAGAAGTAAAATATACTTTTAGAAAATACGCATTGTAAAATATATATTGCAGGGGTGGGTTCTGTATATTTTGACTGCCGGTTCGCTCAGGGTCGCGCTGCGTGTGCGTGCGTGAAGCACACATGCACACGCAGCAGTAAAAAACTAGTTTCTGCGCATGTGCAGAAACAAAACTTAGCTTCTGCGCATGCGCAGAAGCAAAATCCAAGATGGCGGCGCCCATGGAGCCACTGACGGGACGAACTCCATAACGTCATTGCCAAGTTACTACTGGCTCTATAGAACCAGATAGAACCGATAGGAACTCACCTCTGATATATTGATGTAGCTTAATGTTTGTTGGATCCAAATGTTCTATTTTACTGTTGCAACATTTAACTCGTAAGCAGTTTAAATTAAAAAATAAAAACACATTTACAGACTAAGAAGGACCCCACCCCAAGCCCCCAGCTCCATTCCCAGACTCAGATTTTACCAAGTTCTTCTTCATACAAGTAGTTAAAGAAAAAAAAGGGAATTATTTTTCTCCCATGGTACCTGATTTAACTGTGATTAATCTATAAGCATTTTTAAAGGTATTACACACACACACACTTTTTTTTCAAGTGACTTTTTTAACTGGGAGGTGTCAGAGGAACGAGACTGCTGCTCACATGGAGATTTTTAAAAGTCTTCTTCCACTGTATCCCCCTGAGTTTCCCAGACTCCAAGAAAGTTTTTGGAAAAAGCTACAGCAGTATTTTTGCAACTTTAAGATGTGCGGACTTCAACTCCCAGAATTCCCTAGCCAGCAGCTTGGAAGTTGAAGTTCACACATCTTAATACTGCCAAGGTTGAAAACACTGAGCTGCAGGGTTTATTCAGTCAAGATCTTTTCATGAAAAGCCACTTGTGTGTATGTGCATAACTACATACATTTCAGCAACATGCACATATTTTTTAAATAGCAAGACGGGAGGTATTAGACGCTGTTGCTGTGCTGCAGAAGGAACATTTTATTCCTGCTGCACAGTTTCAAATGTTGGCATTACTCAGATTTATAATTAGCAGGTGAAACCTCAAGCAGCAGCTGCAGATAGCAAGTCATTTTATCAAGCCACTCAAAATGTATTCCAAAATGTATAAAGGGTAGGTATAAAAGAAAACCACCAACCATGAAAAGGAAAGCATATAAATACTGCATTTTCGGGGACAAAATTATAGGAACCAAAACTAAGTACAAGGAAATGGCCACCATTCCAAAGGCAACTGGTAAACAAACCTGTAAAATATAAACACAGAGTTAAGATAACAGATGTTAAATAGATGAACAAGAAAAAAATGCAAAAAAAAAAATCAAACATGAACATGAATCAACTTTAGGCAGAATCTTGCCAGAGCTGCATTAGACAACCAATTCTTATGGATTTTCTGAGTACATACAATCAGCTGATGGTCATAGGATAACCATAAATAACTCTGGAGACACTGTCTTTAAATGTGAGGGTTAAGTAATTATCTTATAATAATTTGCCTGAATTCACTCAATCTTGCATATGACTACTATATATACTACTGAGATGTTAAACTTTTTTTTTTAAAGGTGACTTTCATGAATGCAAAATCAGCATTGCCTGTGATGGTTTTTCTTCCACATTCTCTATACCATCCAAACAGAATTTACTCATTGTACAAAACCAGCAGAGGAAGGTTGGATGTGCTTCTCAGAATCAGGCAATAGAAAAAAAATTGAGAATCTGGGGACTTGTAGATGCCAATCAAAATAAACACTGCTGGGATTGGATTGTTGTGTGATCTGATTCAGTATAAACCAGCTTCCTTTGTTTATTTATTCTACTGGTAAAATTGGCACTGGGCTTGCTTAGAGTAACTGACTGACCCTTCAAAGATTACCAGACCCGAACATTACATACAACAGGATGCAAGTTAAAATTTTAGTTACACATTTCCATTCCTTTCTAAATACCTTGTATGGCCTGAGTAGATCAGGCTCTCGATATCGGAGGACAATGACGCTAGAGCATGTCAGTCCAGTCATAAGCCAAATGGAGAATCCAAAATAATTCATTAAAGTAATTAGATCGGATGAAATGAGGAAAACAGTTGCAATAACGGTGGACAAAATCATGGCTGGTGCTGGAGTAGAACGGTGGATATTAAGCATGGATACTATAATGGGCAACTGTCCAGACTGACTTGCAGCGTAGCTCAACCGTCCAAGAGTGAATACGCTGCCGTTGAGGGCACCAAATATGGAAATAGCCACAGATGCAGGAATTATCCAAGCAAATGAAGGGATCACTCTGTCAGCCCACATGACTGCTACAACAACTGAAAGGAAATGTCAGCATTGTTAACAGATTATGTGTAAAGGCTAAACAGCTTTCCTCAATATATCACACACAGCTTCGTATATTAATGAACCTTAAGATGCTTTACTGAACTTTGGAGAACAAATAAGATTGAGTTCCAGAGTAACCAAAGCAACATTGTTTGGAATTGCAAAGCTGAATAAAGCTCAGTGATCCTTTGCCCTTTCATAGCTCTAAGAAGTGATACCTGCAGCAGGTAACCATCATTAGGTAATCTTGCTGGAAGGGAAACCACCAGGTATTCTCATGTCTCGTCATTAGATTGACTTTTTTTTTTAATCCATTTTAAAAGTCAGCAATGGCAAAGTACTTCCCTAGCGTTATCAACAAAACAAAAAAAACTTGTACACAATTTTGTGTTCATTCAGAATCCTAGGTGGCTTGTGGGAAATTTTCATTACAGAATTTCTATTTGAGGTTGTCCTGGAGAAAGCATCTGCTAGAATTCTGTTCTGTAAAACCTTCAACTGGACCAATTACAACTTTAATCAAACACAAACATTTTAATACGTTATTACTGGCATGAAGTTTGCTGACCACATTACCGATCCCTGTTCTCTGGTGCACTATCAAACATGCACAGGTTTAAGCAAAGCAATTAGTTTAATCCTTTGGCTTTGCTGTCCTCCCTCTTCAACATAATACCAGTCAGTGGGGAAAGCGACTGTCAATCACAATCACCACAGTAGGGAGGCGGGGTTTCTGGATTAATTTCTAGGTTCCTTCCAGAATCCTTTTCAATTCCTTCCATAAAATTCCATGTAATAAAGGTAAAAGAAAAACAGTTTGGAATCATTAAGGGAGTCCAAGGGAACATAAGCAGTTCTACATAGAATATATCATTCTAGCCATGTGTGTGTGTATGTGTGCGTGTGTATAACAAATGCCAATCCCCAATTCCTCTGTGTTATGTTTGGGAAGCAATAAAGGAATGAAGTCTTGTCATTCAACATGTAGTTGTTTGAGCCGTACAATGGAGAACTGAAGGCAATCAAATCGCTTGCAACACTGCTGGCTGAAATACTTCAGTGCTACAGTGCAATTCTGAAAGGCCACCCTTTCAATTTACCACCCATCATTTAACTGAGGATGCAAAATGGTGACAACAAAATACCCTCCTGTGCAGAGAGATGTTTGGCTACATAAACCATTTACAACCAGCTGAAGCAGGATTGGCAATACAAAACAAAAGGAACCCCAGTGCTAAAAACATCCCTCTTCCTTTCTTGCTGAATTCTCAAGGCCCTCCAGTGCAAACTCTGTTCTACACCACACAGGAAGATACTAGTAGAATGGTGGCAAACCAGCCTGACTGAGACTGTAAAGGAGGGGGAGGTATGTCCCCATACACCTGAAAAGGGCTTAATAAGCATCCCTATGCTTTCCCAAACAGCTGGTCACCTGATTTTACCTCCATTGGAGTGGATGGACAGCTTTGCAACAACTGTTGTTGCACTGTGTTGTTAGCCAAGAACAATTTAAATCAGTCTTGTGGATTAGCAATCCACTCAGAGTGGTATCCTACAGAGGCAGTCAGAAGATTTGTGCCACAGTTTACTGCAAGTGGATACATTGCCTGTGATTCATCTGAGCTTATCTAGTGAATTCTTTGTTATATCGATTATAGGTGATATAATTACCCTTTGTGAATGAAAAATACAGACTCCCCAGCCATACCTGAGGAAACAATTTCCTGTGGTGTGAGAACTGTCAGATATGAAATGTTAACCAGCAGATAGAAAATAATGACTAAAGGAAGTGCAGTCAACACAGTCCAAAGAATGTTTCTGCTTGGATTTTTAATCTCCTCTGCAAGACATAAAATAGAAATTACTCAAACGTATCTATTCATACAACAAGAAAATATACAATCTCAAGTATTTACTAAAAACATTATTTTTCATGTAATTTTTCCTCAAACAAAAAAGGTTTCCTGCTTTTCCCATTTCCATTCATTAGGTTCGTAAAAGCAATTTGGGAACAATCCAGGAACATTTTCAGATTCATGGACTCTGAAATGCTGCATATAAGAAGCAGTGCTCAGTGCCCCTGAATTTACTACTTTTAGACATCACCATTTTTGTTGTAATGCTTTAGAATTGCTTTCAAATCAAACATCATCATTAATCATTTATCACTGCTGTGTCCTGAACAGTGGTACAGGAAATATATGAACAAATTAAAAAATGTAAATGGTTTCTCATGCAAAGCATTTCTATTCTATTATTGATTTACTAGATTTTTTGGCTAGCTCTACCTACCCAACTCAAAGCAGCCAATAAAAGTCAAAATACAAAATACCACAACACCCAAGAAAAAAAATGACAAAAAAATGACAATGAAAGCTAACAGAATAGCTGTTAGATGCAGCCATTGTATTTTACAAAACGAACCTGCATTTTATGATGTTAGCAGTGATATCTACTTGTTCAGTTATTCTTAAGAAAAATGACCAGTGGTGAAATCCATTTTTTTTACAACCGGTTCTGTGGGCGTGGCTTGGTAGGCATAGTGTGGCTTGGTGGGTGTGGCAGGGGAAGGATGCTGCAAAATCTCCATTCCCACCCCACTCCAGGGAAAAGATACTGCAAAATCCTCATTCCCACCCCATTCTGGGGCCAGCCAGAGGTGGTATTTGCCAGTTCTCTGAACTACTCAAACTTTCTGCTACCAGTTTTCCAAACTACTAAAAAGTTCCACTATCGGTTCTCCAGAATCTGTCAGAACCTGCTGGGTTTCACACCTGCCCCTGCCAGAAAAGAATTACAAGATCTAATCTCCCCTGAAGACCTCCAGAAATTACAAAGAGCAAATTTCAGTTCCTGTGATGTTTACATTCCATGAGTTTCTTCAGTTTTCCTAGCAACACCTGTAATCAGGTGCAAATCTTAGGATGAAGTTCACATCTCTTGGAATCCTTAACCTGTTTTTCATACAGAAATACCTTCCCAGTTATCAGACTTCAGACATTTTCTCAAAAAGGCATGGACTCCAAAATTCAGTCTCTTGGCATGTGACAATGTCATAAGGTTACATAGATCTGAAATTTTGAGAATGTGTTGTGAACATATTGGCTGATGGAACATGCTCATTGATAATAATGTGTTACCTTGGGAAGATACAGATAGCTATACAGCACTGATTTCCTCCAGTGCTATCATCCTTTCTAGCAAGGTGCTCCTTACCACTTATTTTATCTTTGTCTTTTTTTTAGGCAGATGTGTACATTTCCAATCAAAGTCCTGTCATACAAATTATATACTACAATCACTCATAGAAATAAAGATGAAGCTGGAAGTTGTTTCTTCGCAACATGGATTTCCCCCAATCCATTTACAAAAAGAATGTAACAGGATTAATAAGAATTGGGTTATTTTAGTCTCACAAAACTGTGTGAAAATAAACTGCTTATTTCATTATGGCCAGATAAATGGGGCGGTATCCTGAATGGATTTAAATTAAATGGGAGAATGGGTTCAGTTCTGAGAACTGAATGGAGTAACAAGGAACATATTCTTTTTTTAAATGGCGAGGGTTGAGGAAGCTGCATAAGGAAGGCACAGCAAGTGTCAGGGAGGATACACGAGGGAGACAAAGTGAGGTCAGAGTGGGTGGTATGGGATGAGCATAAAGTGACTGAGGGAGGGTAGAAGGGTGGAAGGAACTTACCTCAGCAACTTGCAACCTTCCCCTGCTGGCTTCCCAATTGGCTTACTGGAGAAGTTGGCAGGGAAGTTCTCAAATGACAATCACGGGATCGTGGGGTTTGCAACCATCATAAATAGGATCTGTCAAATGCCCAGATCATAATCATATAACTGCAGGAATGTTAGGACAGCCAGAACTGCAAGGATCAGTCATAACTACAATTTGTTCAGCATAACTTCAAAATTGGTCATTGAATAAAGAGTGGTAAGTCAAGGGCTGGTTGTAGTCAAGATTTAATTGACAACACAGAAAGTGATTTGGCAAAGAAAATGGAAGACATACCTGCCAAGTAGCTGAGTGACCACCAGCCACCGTATGCATATAATCCTTGGAAAAATGCTTCTGAGATCTGCACAGCATCTGGAGTCTCTCCACTGAAAGCATTTTCGAATCTGGCTGTGTTATTTTTCTTCCCTCCGATCAACAGAACTATTCCACCAATTGCAATAATGGAGAGAGCCATCATCTTGAGAAAGGTGAAAACGATCTGCACCCAGGCAGCCATCTTGACACTTCGCCCATTGAGAATCCCAAGGAACCAGAGAACAGCCAATGCCAAACATTTCTTTGCCATCTCAGGAGCTGGGCACTCTCCATAAAAAGGTTGAATGGCATATTCGGCAAACAGCAAGGCTCGAGCAGCATTCGAGGCTGGTCTATTAAACATGGCTGTCCATAAAAAGATGAAAGCCACTGGAGAGCCAAGGGCTCTTTTTAAGTAGCTGTATTCCCCTCCAGAAAATGGCAGTGCTGTGATGAGCTCTGCGTAACAGAGAGCACCCATCAGCGAGATGATGCCACAAGCAGTCCAGATGATTAAAGACACACCAACATTGAGCGAGGAATATTTGAGCACTCCGGTTGGGGAGACAAAAATCCCAGCACCTATAATTGTGCCTACTATGAAGCTAACCCCTTCTAAATAGCCTATTGTCTTTTTAAGCTGGATCTTGTTTTCATTGGTATCTGCATCTTTACCCTGGTTACCTTGGTCTCGTTCCATGGTTTCAGTTTTCTTTTGGTGCTTTTGAGTGAGCAACTGGGGGTAACCTGAAGACCTTACGCCATTTCCTTCTTGAGAGCAAGCAAGTGATTTCAGAACTCTGTCCTTTTAACTTTAAAAGGAAAAAAGGGGCTGATGATTAACCATCTCTTTTCAAAGGACAAAGGTCAGGTTTTGCAAAGAACAATTAACTCAATCTGTGGGTTTTCTGCAGAAGAGATATAATCCAGTTTCACTGAGCTTTTGGAGTTATCAGCTGGTGGTAAGCAGGCAGATTGATTCTTGAACCTCTACACATAATTTCTATCTAATATTGGACCATTGGACAGAACCATTTCTACCATTGGAAGAAAGAAGCAATGTAGAGAAAGCCCCCAAATGATGTCTTCTGGAATTCTTTCCAATTCCTTGCTAGCAGCTCCATTGTGTGACGTGGGTAGCATTCTGAGCCTCAACCCAATTTCTCAGAGGAATATACTGGGGTGGGTTGGAGAGAGGGTTACTCTGTAGCTTCCAGGACGTTTTCTAATTAAATCTTACTTTTTGTGGCTTCTTAATCCAAATCAGACTGGATCTCATTCTATTCTATTTTTGGGCATACAAATGAACAGAGCCCCAAGCCTCTTTATCTAATTTCTTTCCAACATTCCATTCGATTGCACAGAATAAAAGACTATCTGTAGAACAGAATGTTAATTTTCCTCCTACATATTTTACTCAAAGTCTACTACCAAATCTAAGTACCTGGTTAATCAAAATGAAGTGCTTCTCAATGTTCTCCCCAGATTACTCATTAAATGAAGCATATGGCCATAAAACTTTACTGGTTCTTTAATGATTTAGCAAACTGTTACCCTGGCCTGAGCCAATGCTACAACACCTTCACGTATTTGGTTTGTCCAAAAAAAAAAAGTCCAAAGAAAATTCCTACAGATTTCATCTGCTGGCCTTTTAGTCTTTAAAAACTTTTAAAATGAAATTGTTCACCAGCCATTTTTACTGTCTATATTGCCCAATCATATAGAAGACATCCTGGCTCAATGACCAGTGACTGAAGTTACAATGGAACTAAACAAGGAGGCAGCCTTCAGAGCTGTGGCCATCGCAGCATCCCTGCAGTTGCAATTCAGGCACTATGATGGTTGCAGGTTCTTGTAGTCACATGATCACTATTTGAAGCCTTCACTGCCAGCTTCTAACAAGCAAATTGAATGGAGAAGCTGGGAGAAGGTAATAGTCACATTATGTCTTGTTTAATACATGGGATTTGCTTAACAAATGCACTTGTACTGTCATTGTAAACCAAGTGGTTTTTGCTTTTGCTTAGTGACCATGTTGCTTGGGCATGGAGTTTCCTGTTCCAATTATGGCAGTTAACTAAGGACTAATTGCCAGTTTGTGTTTACAAGTAGTCCTTGACTACTTAGTGTTAGTTTGACGATGGTTCAAAGTTACAACTGCCTGGAAACTGACATACCGTCCGTTCTCAAGGATATGACCATCACACATCACTTCTGCAGTCACGTCCTTGCAATTCATGCTTTTGGCAACCAGCTCGCACTTATGGCAACTTGCAGCCACATGACTGTAAGTTGCAACCTTCCCAGCTAGCTTCTGACAATCAAAGTCAATTGGGGAAGCCAGGTTAGCTTAATGACTGTGTGATTCAGTAAATGACTGCACTGACTTGAATTGCAACCATAGGAAAAATGATTGCAAAATTGGATACGGTCATGTGATGACTTACTTCATTGCCAATCAACTAAAAATCTGGCCCTAATTGTGCCCATACATTGGGGAGTACCTGTATATTCAGGCTAAGTTCCCTTTAACTTAATAGTATGTATGAATCTTATAACTATTACCTAATACCTAATTACAATATTTCTGAGTGCATGTATAGAGTTTGTGCTGTATTTTCTCAAATGTTACGTCGTAAGCCAAGCCCATGAAGCATAAAATACAATACAAAATGCCATTATAACCAAACTGACAGGTTTAATATTGCCGTCTAAGCCCTACAAACTGTTGGCAGTAGATATTTTCCTATAGAATAGATGCCACTCTCAGCAGTTTAGCATCATTTAGATGTTTTTGAAACAAACACAAGCGATAGGCAAGCAGCTGGGCTGACAGCCTTTTCGTTCACCTTTCTGCCTAAATGGGTTCTTTGAGACAACATGGATGAAAAATTTGGATGAAACTTACTAAATACAAAAGCTGTTATTGTAAAAGATAACAGATGTAGCATAAACAAAGATTTTTGGAAGGACTGCCTTTCTTTATGCTTGGTTTAAGCAATAATAGATCTAAGGATGGCCTTATTTATGTACCACAGAGACCTTTGCGTCAGGGCATTTCAGAGAATCCACACAATTCCTCAGCCTGGAACAACTCAGACCAGTGATGGCGAACCTATGGCACGCGTACCACAGGTGGCACGTGGAGCCATTTCTGAGGACACATGAGGCGTTGCCGTGTCAGCTCCAGTGCGCTTGCGTGCGCTGGCCAGTTGATTTTCGGCCATTTTTCACCCTCCGGAGGCTTCAGGAGTTTTCAGGGAAGCCTCCGGAAGCTGAAAAACGGCCCAACGAGCAAACCGGAAGTCCCATTGGCCCGTTTTTCACTTTCTAGAGACTTCAGGGAAGCCTCCTGAACGCTCTGGAGGGTGAAAAACACATGCGCAGTGCAGTGTGCGTGGGGGGCTGTTGTGTGCCGGAATGTGCATGTGCACCCTGCCATTTTTGGCATGCAAGAAGAAAAAGGTTGCCATCACTGACTTAGACCATGTGATGGTGAATCTATGACACATGTCAAAGGTGACATGCCACAATGTTTTGGATGACATGCCAGCATTGACCAATACCCAACAACTATGCTTAAAAGCATTTATGTATGATATTTGAATGCCATCTGAGAATGCCAAACTCTACAGATAGGCTTACAGTATGTTCTTGTGTGGTTTCTGGACCCTCCAAAAATCATTCGAGAATAGAGCGTGCTTTCACATGGCTAGAGATGCCACAGAAGAGCCTTCTTATAAGTCGTTTTAGGAAACCAAGACCTGATGCAACCCGGAGCTGCCTCAGGTGGGTCTTAGGCAGGGGTGAAATTCATCCGCTTCTGAAAGGTTCTGGAGAACCAGTAGCAGACATTTTGAGTAGTTCAGAGAACTGGAAAATACTATCTCTGGCTGGCTCCAGAGTGGGGTGGGAATGGAGATTTTGCAGTATCCTTCCCCTGCCACGCCCACCAAGCCACACGCACAGAACCGGTAGGGGAAAATTTTGAATTTCACCCCTGGTCTCAGGGTCCTGTGGCAAGCACTTTGCAGCAGATTCTGGGGATCATACAGGTGATTGGACTGTATTTTGTTTAAATAAACATGTAAAGAATTGTTTCTCTTTTGTTCAAGGATGGGGTGACATGCCAGCAGAGTCAAGTTAGTCATTTTTCAAATTTTTGACACACCAAACCCAAAAGGTTTGCCATCACTGACTTAGACCAAATCAAGGTACAGGTAGTCCTTGACTCACAACACAATTTATGTTGAGCCCAGAATTTTTGTTGCTAAGTGAGAAATTTGTTAAGTGACTTTTGCTCCATTTTATGACGTGTCTTGCCACGTTTGTTAATTGAATCACTGCAGTCAGTTAAATTAGTAAGATGGTTGTTAAGTGAATCTGGTTTCCACCTTGGCTTTGCTTGTCAGAAGGTTGCAAAAGGTGACCCCAGGACACTTCAACTGTCATAAATATGAACTAGTTGTCAAGTATCCAAATGTAAGTCATGTGACCATGGGGATGCTGCAGTGGTCATAAGTGTGAAATATGGTCATAAGTCACCTTTTTCAGTGCCATTTGAAGAGTCTTTGAACTGGCCAAAAGAGGAAGACAAAAACTAGCTGGCAGATCACTTCAGAATTATTTCAATTATTTTCATTGTTCCTCTCAACAAAAGTCTCAATCTCTGTCCTGTTTTTTTGTGGGAAGTCAGAAGATGGGATACTTTGAACAGTCACTAAATGAACTGTTGTAAGCTGAGTACTACCTATATTCACAAATACAAAGAAAACACAAGAATGGAAAGAGTTATGCTTGTCCTTTTCCATTTGAAATCAGTTCCATCATTAGGACTGGAATCTGGAGTCATATAGCTAGGGGACTCGAAATAAACAAGAGTGTGGGATCAGGCAGGTCAAATATCAACACAATGTGAATGGTTGTATCTGCCAATTATCTTTATTTGCCCCAATGAATCTGTGCCCTGGGCAGTGACCAGAGGGATTTAAATACAAGTTGCCTTGTTAGGCTCTGCATCCAATCTGCGGAAATGATTAAAATAAAATTTGAGGAACTGAGCAGCATTTCTGCTCAGAGTTGCCAGTTCCTGGGAGGAAAACAGGAGAATAACTAGGGCAGTGAATATAAGAAAATGCACAGACTGACCAAAAGTTATGTTTTATTTTGGGGACCCTCAGACTTGATCACCAAACTACAACCTAAGTATGTGTACATAAAAATGTAAGTATGTATGTATCTTGTCTTTATATGTACACTGAAAGCACACACACCAAAGACAAATTCCTTGTGTGTCCAATCACTTGGCCAATAAAGAATTCTATTCTATTCTATTCTATTCTATTCTACTCTACTCTATTCTATTCTAAAGTGACCAACTCAGCAATCCATACAGTTTCCATGAGTTCCTTTTCCTACTAGTGATTGGAATTAAATTTATGTATAGTTAAATTTGATATGTTATCTTCCTGCCAAGCAACCTGTTAATAGCATGATGAACTTGTCATGTCATTTTTTCCTTAAACTAATTAGACTTCAAAATTACAGCTGGTTAATAAATCCTTTTGTAGTAACAAAACTATTACAACTTAGAATGAAAACAAACCAGAAGACTCAGACAGAATCTATAGACTGACTTCTGCTGATTGGCAAACAGGATTAAGAAAGCTAGCTAGCTAATATCCCAACAAATTCAGAATTATCACAGATGGCATTCCTCTTTGGAGACATGCATGTCCTTCAGATTAACGATGTAGCGCTCTGTCCATTTCTGGAAACTGACAAGTATCTGTACATATGCCTTACCAGACAGCATTCATATTTTCTTAGGGGGTGCCAACACTGTCTTTTTGTTAATGTTTAAAAAATAATTATCACAGATGGCAAGAAAATGTATGCATAATTGTCACGCTAGCAGAAAACAGTGAGATGTAGAACTATATTCTGGGAAATGTGTGCTGTTGAAAACTTGTTCCAGAATATAGAAGATGAATAAACTTAATTTACAATAAAGTAAACCTCAAGCTATGCATGAGCTCTACTTATTTTATGGACTTGTCCATGCAATTTTCTTGGTAGCAATATGGAAGGGGTTTGCCATTGACTTTTTTCAACTTCATACACTAGCCAACACCTTTCTGTGTCTTCTATCTAAGTATAAACTAAACCTGATCCTGTTCAGCTTCCAAGATCAGAAATGGCCAAATGAGGAAGACAAAAAGTAGCTAGCAGATCACTTCACAATTATTTCAATTATTTTCATTGTCCCTCCCAACAAAAGTCTCAGCGTCTGTCCTGTTTTTTTCTGGTAAGTCAGAAGATGGGATGCAACAATTAAAGTGCTGAACTATGATAGGGATGCCCAAGTTCAAACTCCGCTTCTGAAACTCACAAGTTGCTCGTTAGCAGTCACAATGTCTTGTGCGATAATCATCACAGTATTATCGTGAAAGAAAATACTGTGGGGAAACAGCTTCTGGGTTTATTAGCCAATCGCAGGCTCTCTTTCAGAGTCAAGTTGAAGTGCTATTTACCATTCCCAAGACAGCCACACACAAAAAATCACCCTGGTATAACTTTTCCTAACCATAGTGACCTCTATTTTGTTACAGGAATGATGTCAGCAAATAATGCAGTTTTTATTATGCATAGAGTTAAGACATGTTAGGGACAGGCATTTTGACAGTTTTCTACCATCTTTATTTCCTTTTCCTTTCATGCAAAGCCACTAGATATTGAAAAACAACCAACAGTAACTCTCTTTGGGGCGGTAGGGGTTGAGGAGAAAATGGATAAAGTGGAATTTTTTAGCCATTTGACAAAACCCACCCTGGTTTTGTACAGCTGCATTCAGAGGGAGCCTAAGGATGATAGACTAGAGATAAACCTGTGTTTGAAAGCAGGCACGGGGAATGTGGTCCCAGAAAGCACTACCAGGACTGGTTCTCTATCTCTCTCTTCACCATGCTGACTTTTTTCAAGATTCTGAGCCAGGGAATCGCCAAAGACTTGGCAAGGAAATGGAGAGAGCATGGCTTGAAAGAACAATTCTCCAGTTCCCGAAGCAGGTGCCCTTGGAAGATAAAACGCCCCAAACCAAAGAAAGGGGATGTGTGTGCCTAATTCAAGTGCCAATTGCTGCACACTGTAACATTGGAAGATTTTAAGAAGAGTGGACACCCCATTTATTTGAAATGGTACAAGTTCTGCTGTTTTAGTAGGGGGTTGGATTAGAAGACCTCCAAGGTCCCTTCCAACTTGTAATTCTGTTATTCTGTAGGATCTACCCCAGGGGTCAGCAACCTGTGGCTCTGGAGCCCTCATGTGGCTCTTTCATCCCTCTGCTGCGACTCCTTGTCGCCGCTTGGCACCACAATTTTGAGAAGATCTTCCGGGTGGGGTGGAAAGCAAGAGGAGACTCTATGGCAAAAGGCGGGTTTTCCATGCCGTTCCACAATTGATGGGTCTTTTGGCTAGGACTGGTAGAGAAAAAAGGGCACTGTGCCAGGAGGAGTCTCTGTGGTGGGGGAACCGGACTTCCAGTTGGCTCCAGAATTGAACGGGGGAGGGGCTTCCAGTTAGGACCTTTGTGGCTCTTTGAGTGTTTAAGGTTGCCGACTCCTGATCTACCCCCTAGTGATTCTCGATTATAACACCAACTGGATGGTCAATGAAACACACATTGAAGCTGCCACTGCTCGTTTTCTGCTTAAGGGAGAAAAACAGTATTTAACATACAGACAGCTAAGGATGACTTTTAAGTTGCCTCAGGTAAGGGATGAGGATATGAGGAAGGCAAAGCAAGGAGTTTTCTAGATCTCTTTGGTGCCACCTAGGGTTTATACCATGGCAATGTAATCGCTCTAGCAAAAATGTTCTACTTAATGAAATAATCTCTCACCATCTGCAGAAAGTAAAAGCGTCCCACTGAAAATATTATAGTTGTGCTTTGACTTGAGATCAAATCATTTAATTTTAACCATCTAGTCAAACTTCTACGGTAGCAATTACCAAGAATAGAAATGGATGAACCCTTTTGGGAAGGATGTTAAAGGTGGCAAAAGATGAAATGCAGGAAGAGGAAGACAACAGTTTCAACTTTATGTGCAGGAATGTAGGTAGCAATAGCACTTAGACTTATGTAACGCTTCATAGTGCTTTTACAACCCTCTCTAAGCGGTTTACAGAGTCAGCATATTGTCCCCAACAATCTGGGTCCTCATTTACCCACCTTGGAAGGATGGAAGGCTGAGTCAACCTTGAGCCTGGTGAGATTTGAACTTCTGAACTGAAGTAGCCTACAGTACTGCACTCTAACCACTGCACCACCTCAGCTCATACACAATTAAGGCATTTGTAATTAATGACATTACCAACATCTGCTATTTTGATACTGCTTCTGAAGTGTACTGTGGATTCTTCTGAGAAGTGGTTAATCCTAACTCTGCCATTTCCAATTTGACAGGTACACATATCCCTTTTTTATTTTTCTCTTTCAAATGCCACTTTAAATTGTCCCCTTGAGCTGTAGAATTTCCTTGTTTTGCAAGATGTTTCAAATTTCCACTGGCAATGCCAATAGAATTCACCAATATTACTACTGCCAGACAAGAATATTCAAGCCAGTACCAACAGATATATATTGGATTGCATTAGAATTCCACCCACCCTCCCAAAAAAGCACTGCAAAGTGTATTGTATGTGCATTATGCAATGTTTATTATAGCAATAGCACTGAGACTTACAGGATATTTCATCTTAACTCTGAAACAGTAAAAATAAAAAAGGTATATCTCCAACTATGTAGTGTAGTACTATTAGCTTTTTACACATTAAATTCTAAAATGAAAAGTTCGATCCTTGAGATTGTAGTTTGCATTGTAGCTATAAGCAATTATCAGGATTGCGATTTAAATAAATGCTGTCGCTCTTTCAGAGAAACTGGTTTGGACTTTGAATCAAGGCACGTTTCATTCGAATTACAAAATATCTGCACGGGCAAGTCAGGGCTATCGGATACGGAGGCAAACCTCTCAGCTATCGCCAGACCGCAACTAAGAGGCGTTGTAACTTTCCGCTGCCATCTGGTGGCCGTATGAATCTCTCAGCCCAACTCATACAATCCTACCCTTATTCTCCAAAGTTCTCCCAAGTCCTCACCGGTTGTGTTTTGCACCTCTAGGAACGTAAAGTCGAATGTTCAAACCCATTTAGTTACTCTATTCGCCCTTTCCGTCGCTTAGAAGTCCTTTCGCCTAAATGGGAGGCACCTCACTGAGTGTTTCCATTTCAAGCCCAATAAATAAAGAGAGCAGCTCAAAATGCAAAACAAAACAAAACAAAACAACAGCCAGCGAGTCATTCATATTTTCTCCTTGGTGCCCTTCCCTTCCTCTCCCCCCCCAATAAAAACAGCCAATCTTATCGACAACTTCGAGTTGATATCATGAAAATAACAGGTTGGAACTGCATTGCCGGACTAGGTTTCTATTTTTAATATTTAAATAGTCAAGTACATAGATGTGTTTGCACGTGCAACTGTGGAGTGAGTAGAACAGCAGGCGCCCCCTTGCTCGTAACTTTACTCTTTCCTAACATGCGTCCACAAGTGCAAATCACTTTCTAAACTTTTTAGCCGGTTTTTCTCTCTTCCGCCCCTGGAGTAGAGAAGGATACCGAAACTTCGCCACCCCTACGCCTGACTTGCAACCGCAGCGCCTTCATTTTACAGCCGCTGGGGAAGGGGAGCTGGAACAGCCCACATTCCTCCCGTCATGCTCAGCGGTGCCGTTGGCGCAGTCACAGCGAGGAGGGCCTGGTGGGCGGGGTTCAAAGCGGAGGGCGGCAATTACCGCGGTTCAGGCTGGGGACGAGGTCACTAAGCGGAGCGGGATGGCGGCGGTCTGCGCATCTTCAGGGGAGCTCAGCCTAATGGATAAAGGCATCAAGAGGTGAGGGAGCTGCAAGGAGGAGGAGGAGGAAGCCTTGCACAGGGGAGTCTCTGAGCTTTTTCCAAATCCCGTCTCAGGTGTTGCTGCTGCTGCGAGGTTGCATCATTTTTGCACACATAGGGGTGCTTGTCCTTCCTTGGGTGTCATGCAGAAGTGCTGGGGTACATTTTGGGGGCACAGCTCCAACTTTTGGGGGGTGGGGTTCTCGATCCCCTCTCTATTTTAAAGTAGGCTGGGAGACGACAAGCCTGAATTGTTAGCCAAATGCTATTTAGTCTTTTAAATTATTTGAAGAAATTTAAAAGGGGTGCTCCACGGAACGTGTGGTTTTTTTTATGTGGAAGAAGATGGCAAGTAAGTTGAGGCTATCCAGTGCACACACACACACAAAGTCTTTCGGTGTAATGTATAATTTAATTTACAGACCGCTACCTTAAGGTCAGCTATCATAGAATTATATTTCTTCACTTTGGTGGAGAAAAAATTATCAACAGCTGCAAGTCATGGTATATTTTTATTAATTAATACAGATTAAATATTAATTTGGATTACTACAATGCACTCTACATGGGGCTGCCCTTG
>JANHFT010002404.1:86718-104468 GCA_032467955.1 Pseudoxenodon macrops
TAAATATTAATTTGGATTACTACAATGCACTCTACATGGGGCTGCCCTTAAAGACTTCAATTGGTCCCAGAATGCAACAGTGTGCACAGTAATTGGGGCCCTTAGTTTGCTCTTGAAACATCTTTGTTTACAAGCTGCACTAGCTTCCAGTTTCTTTCCAGGTGCAATTCAAAGTGTTGGGCCGCACTTTAAAGCCCTGTATAGAACAGGACCAGGTTATCTGCAGGACTACCTTTCTCTAAGAACAGCTACTAATCCTATTTGGTCAGCTAGGGTGGGCATGCTCCTAGTCCCTTCCCTTAAATTTGGCTATTTGATAGGTGTTAGGAGGCATGCCATTCCCAGGGCAGCCCTGTGGAACACTCTGCCTCTGAGGTTCAGCCATCCTAACCCTCTGTAAAGCTTTGAACACCTGACAGCACTAGGATAAGATTAGATGACCGCACCAAGAAATTTGACTTTGCACAATTAAGCATTTTTTGTATTAAAATTGTTATCCAAAGAATCATAAAAATACTGGTGTGCCTTGTACAGTGTGGTTTTCATGGGCTTGAGTACTTGTTACTTGTTCTAAGTAGTCCTCGACTTATAACCACAAAACTCCCCTTTTTATGACCCTGTAATCCCTTAATTGGGGTAGAGTCACAGCAACTGGATGGAGCCCTACTTGGCACTTCCTGACACTGCGGAGTTCACATCAAATATAATTTTTTTGCACCTTAAAGAGAAAAATCTTCTACCTAGGATTGAATTCTCAACCTTCTGAGCCCAATTGAACCCCAAATTTCTATTGCTAAGCAAGATAGTAACTTAAGTGTTTGACCCCATTTTCTGACCTTTCTTGTTCCAGTTGTTAAGTGAACCAGTGCCATTTTTAAGTTAGTAACATGATTATTAAGTAAATCTGGTTTCTCCATTGACCTTGTCAGTAGGTTGCAAAAGATGATCACATGATCCTGGGACACTGCTTATGATTATAAATATGAGTCAGTTGCCAAGCATCAGAATTTTGATCATGGGGATGCTGCAATGGTTGTAAGTGTGAAAAACTGTCTTAAGTCACTTTTTCCAGTGCCATTGTAACTTTAGTCACTAAATGAACTTTTGTAAGCTATGTAACATGTGCTTCAAAGTTTCTACATATTGTTAAAACCAATTTTTTGTCATGTGTTCTTCATTTGTAGTTTAGCAGAGCTGCCTTTAAGTTCAGAGCTTCACACACTCAACTTGCACTGTAACCTGATCTCCAGAATTGAAAGTCTTGATCACCTGTTGAACTTACAACATCTAGATCTCTCATCAAATCGTATACATTGGATTGAAGGGCTAAGCTGCCTTGCAAACCTGCGTACCTTAAATTTGGCTTGCAACTTGATAACAAAAGTTGAAGGTCAGTCCTTAGATCAAGGCTTGATGTTGGATTAATATAGGTTTCATTCCATTTGTGGGAGGGAACTAGAAAGTAATGTTTCCCAACCTTGGCAACTACCAGATGTGTTGACTTAAGGCCTAGAATTGCCTTTTGATATGCAATTCTAGGAAGTTCACATATCTTGAAATGACAATGATTGGGAAGCTCTGTGGAGAGTGGGATTCTTAACTGTGGTCTGTAAATAAATTTCAGGGAATTTGTGTACATGGATGGGGGGAAATTGTAACTCTATTCATTTTTTTTCCATTCACATCAGCAGCAACCTGATTTATGATCTCCAGATTTCAAAATGTTTTCACTTATATTCATCTATATTGCTATAATTGCTATTTTTTTTAACATTTTGGTGACCATACTTGGGCATAATTGGTTTAAGTTGCATTTAAAGGACATTTTTCTAAAACAAGGTCCATAGGTTTCACCAGACTCTTAGAAATTCATGACAGAAAAAGATTCAGAATTTCTAGGATAGAGAAACCTTGCTGAAGGAATTTTGTTGATTCCTTTGGCGATACCAGAGCTGCCTCTTATACTGTTCTGAATGGCTTCTCAAGGTTCAAGACCCTCAGACAAAAGAATTAATAGTGCAGATTCTCCCTTCCCAGAGCTTCTCCAAGGGGAATGTCTAGGCCAGTGTTTTGAAGATATGTTGACTTCACCTCACAGAATTCCCTCAGCATATTGGCTAGAGAATTCTGGGAATTGAAGTCCATATAACTTCAAGTTGACAAGGTTGAGAAACACAGATCTAATGCAATATGTAATACTACTTGCATAAAAACTGGATCAAGCCTGTTTGAACTTTCCAAAGCTTGAAGATTTATTTATTAAAAAAATCATTTTTACAGTAATAGCTGGAATTTATATTTCTGAAACTGGAGAAATTGTAACTTTGTCTGCTTCTCCATAGAAACCTGGGAGGGTCAACAACCACATAATATTCTGAATATATTGAAATATATTTACCTGCCTAAAGCACTCTGCCACATCATTTAATAATGGAGGCTGAAATAGAAATTGCTCTTAAGACCTGTCATATTCCCATTCCCTTTCCCCCCTTTAATTACAGTTCTTGAATGTTGGGGATTTATAGCATTTTTATACACTTGACTCATTAAAAGGATGCCTGTAGAGATTTAGCATTTTTAATGGCCTGTGCCTATTTGACAGTAATGGTTCAGCAATAGTTTTTTATTGTATGTTGCCCAGAGTCACAAATCTGTGAGATGAGCAGCTATTTAAATATGTATAAAAATATGCAGCACTCCTTGTGATAGGTAAGATAAGGGTACTCTACATTAGATGTGTAGTAAGGATTCCTTTGCAGTAGGTGTGACTTGGCAATGATATCAGAAGTATACTGCTGCTACAAGAAAACTATTCATGCTGCAGTTCTATCTCTCTCCCTTTTCCTTCCTTTCTCCCCTCCCAAAGATTTCTAGTATGTTTTGAGTTCTTTGGCAGCTTAACTGTCTAAACCAGTTATAACTGAATCAGAAGACTAAAATGGCTATGCTGAGATTCACAATTAAACATACACAATCAGATCAGGAATAAAAGAGATGAAGAGTTCATAACCTTTGGCTTGGCTACCAAGACTAGCCTAAATTAATGGGCCTTGGTAATTATCCCAATGTTAACTTAGGATCCATTTATAAATGAAGCATGCTTAGCCAGGATTTGCAAAGGATACATAAAATAAAAACGATAAAGCTGTCAGAACAATAGCTTCATAAGGCTTAAGCACAGAATAATGACTAATTGGATGTGGTGGTAGAATGGTCACAGGATGACTAGAAGTCTTAAAAGAAGTATTTCAGACTGAAATATGTGTGGGACTCACTTCTGATTGTTTGCCTATATAGTTGCTTTCATTTTGTTTTTAATTGTCTCTTCCCTAGGGCTGGAAAATCTATATAATTTAACTAAACTGAATTTATCTTACAACCGTATAGATGACCTTTCAGGTAAGAGATTTTCAGCTGAATCTATTCAAACCCAAGCATTGCTGACTTTGAAGAACTTATTTGAAAATCCATATGCGCAGAGCTGACAGTCATAGGCTTCAAAATGATGGACACAACCAGTTGATGAAAGCCTTTTTATGTGCATGCCATGCATTTGGTGCATAATTTAAAAAAAAGTAAGATTAGGATTACCTGGATGCCCGTACAATTTTGAGCCCAAGGATGTTGACATCCCTGAATGTGTTTGTGGCATTGCAGTTTTGGAGGTCATTAGAACTTTTAGAGAAGAAGGCAGTTTATCAGCAGGACTAGCTCAATATATTCTTGTGTCTGTAGCTATCAGCTTTACAAGGTATTGCAGGCGAGAAACACACTGTGATGTACTAGCTCTGCTTTATTGTACAGTGACATTAACAGAATCTTACAAGTCTGAGAAGACATTTCCTGCCCCATTGTCTTTACAGCCCAAGAGTTAGGTTGCTTGCCATATCCACATTCCTTCTGAAAGGTAAGCTGCCTTCTGACTTGTCCTGGATGTGGTTCTTCCTGTCCCAAAGCTATTCCCATATACTGTTGCAGTGGCTGAAAATCCAAATAGTGCCTCTGTGATGATCTCATAATGCATTGACAAATTGTCAGTCTTGGTGCCTAAATGAATTAGTCTGTCTTTCCTCTATTCCTTGTTTTTGCAACACTTGCTTTGCAATCATAATTGTTTTGTGGAGATAGACACAATCGGTTTCCAAATAAATAAATACATTTGGAATACTTTGCAAAAGAAAGGGAACTTTTCCCCCTATTTTAATTAAACTGGGCTTAGATAAATAATTTGTTGATGTTTCAACATTTATTAATGACTTGTATTTTTTACAGGACTGCTACATCTTCGAGGACCCAACTATAAAATTAATCATATTGAACTTCACAGCAACTGTGTAAATAATGTTAACCATTTACTTCAGTGCCTTACTGGATTGCAATACTTGACTAATCTTACTTTGAAGAAAAATGGAAAAAGTAACCCCGTGTGTGCCAAAATAGGTAAAAGTGCTGCAATTGTTCAGGTGGATGGGATAAAATGTAATGCACATGAAACTAATTTGGAAAAGCATTTGGAGGCTTTTCACAATGCAGTTATAAAGTAATTTCTTTTATTATCTGAAGGCTACAGAGAGATTCTCCTTCAGGCTTTACCTCAGCTGACCATTTTGGATGGGAAGAATATATTTGGTGAACCGATTAACTTAATGGAGCCAAACTCATCTGATTTGAAGTGCTTGGAAGATCTCTTAAGCTGTTTAATTTCATCCAGTTGTACAGATGAAGAAGAGGTGCTGTAAATTAATATATATATATATATTGCTTTTATTTGAAATCTATAAAGTTAGTTTGAACTTCTTTTTGTATAACTTAGAATTTTTAATTTCTTTTTAATAGACTTATGTTAATTTGCCAATAATAACACCACGTATTGATCAAGTATTAACCCAGTTTCGACAGAGGACAAAGGTATTACCTTGGACTACCACTAGCTCTTCCACTGAAATAATGTCATCTTCTGAGCCAGAAAAAAATAAATTTCATAATGACTCAAGGATAAAAAAACTAGAACAACAGATATCTCACCTCCTGCAAAAGGTAGTAACTTTTAATGTTCTTTTAGTTTAGCTTGACAAATGTTTGTATATTTTCATTTGCATCATATTATTCCAATAGAAGACAACATACAGTATGCAACTCAAGGTTAAGCTGTATTTTTTGATTGCATGGTGTCCATTTTGTTGAAAGATGTTGTATAGATAGTTATTCTTTTGTCTGGTGTTCTGATTGTTTGTACTTGTCTGAATAATGTTCTTAGCTCTTGTGGGAGATTGGGTTGTTACTTTGATATGGAATACTTAAGTGTTTGTTTTTCAATGTGTTTTTAATTTCTAACAACATTTATTATTTTTTCCTGGATCAGCAGAGGAAACAACAGCAAAAGTGAACAGACCAGATAAGAGTTCCTAATCAACATATTTGGTTATTTTCAGGTTACTAATTCTTCAAAAGCTGATGTGACTGTGAAAGCCAAAAAAGAAACCGATATTACCTCAGAGAGTGGTAGTGAAAGTGGGAAAGAGAATAGAAAAGCTACTAAAAGGAGCAAGTTGCCTAATTATCGGAAAAGCACTTTATCAACCAAGCTCCGTTCTCAAAGGGGCAAACTGTCAGTCAGGTATGATATCTTAGTCTTAATTATCAGTGCTTTCATATTCACATGTAGCCTGTTACTCTTTCATAAAGTTAAGTAATCTGCAGAATTGAATGTTACCTGGTTTTCATGAAAATAAGACTAATTAATGGTAAAGCTTAATGGTGATGGAGCTCATCTTTGATCCTTTCTATAAATAATTTCTATTTTCTCTTCTGACTTGGATAACAAAGTTAAAACTCAAATGTAACTGCTGAAAATGAATCTAAAAATTTAGTTTCATTTTATTTACTGCCTAAAAAACTAGTCCAGATGTATATTTCTAGAAACTGTAGAAAAGATTATTGTTTGCTGAAATTTACCTATGGAATAGTTTTATAGCTTTTACTACTCTTCTCATTACTTTGGGACCCTGCAAATGATACCCACTTGAGATTCTGGCAAGCTTTATCGATAAATTGAATTTATGTGTATTCAATTTTTGTTTCATTTTAGGGAACAAGAGAAAGATTTCGTCAAGTCTAAATTTCAAGAATCCCACATCAAAGAACAAGAAAGTTCAAGCCCAGCTTCAGAAATTGCAAGTTTGAAAATAGTGGGGGAAACACCGAAGAAACTGGGTGGGCCGAAAAGTCAAATGAAAAAACTAAATGTGGATACTGGTATTCAAGAAGAATTCACTTACAGGGTAGATATATTTATTATTCTGAAGTGATATATGCCTGAGAGATTTTCATTTTTGCTGTGTAGTATTGATTAAAATAAAATTGGGATAGCTTTTGTTGTAATAGAAGCAAGGGACTTTTGATGCATTATTAGTTTGTTTCAGAAAATGACATTTTCTTCTTCTTTAGGCACTAATTCAAGAACTAGATCAGGAGAGAGAGAAGCGATGGAAAGCTGAACAAGCTGAAAAGAAACTGAATGAAAGCATTAAGCAGCTGCAGAACCAGGCCAAAGAAGAAAAAGATATTCAAACCGTAGCTGTTTACACTACAGATAGGTGAGTATTAGTATACTCTAATTTCTTTTCAGTTGACAGTGTGCAGTTTCAATTCACATGTAAAGAATTTGTTTATTCTTACATTCTTAAGCTCTTGACAGCAGTAAAATATGATCAGTTCTTTTGGGTATATATAGATTAGCAAATCAGTTGAACTCACTGTATCTTTCAGATTACAGAGTTTCTAAGTTCTAAAATGACATTTCTTTTGGTATTTCTTTCAGTGAATTTGATGGATATTACCAAGGTAAGAAAATGGCCTAGGAATGGCAGAGTGAGTTAATCCTGAGCCATAGAACTTCAATGACGTACTTGATTTGAAAGTAACTTCCTGACCAATTTGAACTTGCAGGGTTGGTACTGGATACACCAGGTGTCTTCGATTAAACCTATGTAATATACCAGGACCCTTACAGTATAGTAATGCATATCCTCTGGAATGAGGTTCTCTCAGATCTGGATGGATCATGCTCTGCCGTTGTTTCAAAGAGTTAAGAAGCTATGGCTCTTCACTCAGATCTTTGTTTCCATCCAATCTGTCATTCCTGCCATCTTTTTCCTTCTTTTTCCTTTTATTATTTTTATCGTAATTTCTTTGTTTTGATTGTTATGAGCCATCCAAAGTCATTGGGAGTTGGGCAGCATAGAAGTATAGTAAGTTAGTAGTAGTAGTAATAGTAGTATGGCCTTTTGTATGAGAAATCTGGGAGTTGTAGTCCTGACACTTCTAGAGGATATTAAGTGCTTGGATGTTCTAAACTGTAAACACAAGATAAGGAAGATGTATGTCTAAATCATGATTGTTCAACCTTCTGGCTTGCCTGGACTGCAATGAGTGAACAGAATTACCTGGGGTTGCATATCAAATATATCACCAGGCTCATAGTTAACTCAGTCTTCCATCCTTCTGATGTCGGTAAAATGAGGACCCAGATTGTTGGGGACAATACACTGACTCCGCTTAGAGAGGGCTATAAAGCACTATGAAGCGGTATATAAATCTAAGTGCTATTGCTATAAATAACAAAAAATTATTTTTTATCATCTTGTGGGGTACTTTACTAGCTGTCCAGGGCCATAGGTAGCTTGTGGGCCATAGATTGGATACACCTGTTGTAAATTGGGATTCTTTTGCATTGATTTAACCAAGAACATCTCAGTTCAGATATGCCTTGACCTGAATAATTGTTCTGACATCTCTTCATTTGCTCAGTCGGAAGTTTAAATAACAGTTTGAAGTAAAATAATGAAGTTGTTGTGGGGAAAATACCGTAGTAAGAAGATGGGTTGGGTATGTTCATCACCTTGAGTTTATTTCTAAAAATAATGAAATGGGATATAGATAAGTAAATAAATAACACCATCCACATATATGTTTCTCAGGCTAAGGGAGCTGATTTTGAGAGAGAGAAATGCAAAGACGAGTCTTCAGATTGATATTCGGCAAGTAAAAGAAGAAGCTGAAAAACTTGGTAGGGAGCTGGAGCGGTCCAAACAAAAAGAAGAGGATCAGCAAAAGGCTTTCCAGACTTTGGAAGAAGCTCTCTCCAAGCTGGAGTCACAAAAAGCACATCAGCAAGTTTCAGAGGTAGAATTGTTGTTCTGAACATAACAAAAGATCGTGTTAAAATTGCAGTTAAACGTTTTCTTTTCTTTTTGAATTTTTTCTTTGATATGAGCAGAACTTTACTTGATATATAAAGAATAGCTCTGTTCTTCTTTCAATGTGGTCAAATGAATTACATATGCTGATTTTTGGAGCATGTTTTAACATAAGGTGATCAGAATGATAAGAGTCAATGGTGTTTGTGTTTTGATATTGGATCAAAATAGCTCTGCTGATTCAGTCCAAAAACTTTAAATTATTGCTTCCACATGCTTGTATATTGTGCTTTATACTGAAACCAGATTATAATTTGGAAAAAAAACCAAAACCTAACATTTGTTAATCGTACCATGGGAAAACTTGCTACTTACTGCTCAAGAATATCTGCTTGTGCTGTCAAGCTTTGAAATTGTTATGGTTTCTCTTGCTGTTATTTCAAACACCACAGATGAAAAGGATTCAAACTGCAGAACTTAAAGCATCAGCAGCCGAGAGAGAAGTACAGTTACTTCGAATATCTCTTCAGCAACAAAAAGAAAAGGTGGAACAAGTCCACGAACTCCTAACGCTGAGAGAGCAGGAACACAGGTGCATGTTTCCTAATAAATGCAGCAAAGATATGTAGCATTGTATGTGAGGAATAGCTCATTTAAATTTTTTGAATAAACACCTAATTAAAAAAAAAATGTTGCTAAAAAAATTTCAAGTTTTAAACATCAGATTTCTTGATTAAATATATCCTGACCAGATTAGCCTTTCTACAAACCTTTTGTAGAATAGATTATTATGTGGCAGTTCCAAATCAAATTTTGTAAAAATCAACAATAAAAAAATTATATACAATATAGATTTAAATTGAAAAATCATCAATGTTTTCATCAAGGGGTCAATTTGATCATTTTAGGGTAGAACTTTGTCTTAATTTCACTTGCACTCATAATGACTTGATTGTTTGTATACTGTATCTTTAAAAAAAATAGCTGTACAACTTGGGGTTCCTGATGACTTTGGGAGAAACTACCAGAACTCCTCCAGAAGCTGTCAACCAATAATTATTTTTAGCATGATAGAACTGGGATATTTATCTCAATATATTCAGTGCTCTTTTTTTTAAACTTATTTACTTACTTTATTTACTTACTTACCTACTTATAAAATTGTTGTGCATCCCATCACCCCATAAGGTGATTTACAAATTATGTTATTTCCTTCATTTATTGCTTTTACAAATAACTCAAAATGATGAAAATGTCCAACATACCTTCCTCTTCTCCCCACAACAACCCTGTGAGGTGGGTTTGACTGAGAAAGAGAGGTTGCCCAAAGTCACCCAGCTGGCTTTTATGGCTAAGAACATGAGCTCATGATGGATTTCTAGCCGGGTGCCTTAATCACTAGACCAAACTGACTCTCCCATTAACTGTAAAATATTGAGTGAAAACTGGATTAATTATATATTTGTTTTATACTGGTCTGGCTTTTAAACAGGTTTGGTTTGGTTCTACCTACTTTGTAGAACTCAGTTCCCATCATGCCAGACAAAAACATATGTGCCCTTCTGTTTTAAAAGCTGACACGTAAGCTTGAAAGCTGACTGAAAGTCCTTATGGCAGAAATGGTGGTTATGTAATGGAATTGTAATCCATCCAATTGGAATTTTTATGAATTCCTGGACTGTACCTTGTGCCTCCACATTAAATATTGGATTCTTAGAAGTACAGAATTTTGCTTATGAGAAGCAATTTCTGTTCATCTTAATGTAGAGCTGCGGTGGTACAGTGGTTAGAGTGCAGTACTGCAGGTTACTTCTGCTGACTGGCAGCTGCCAGCAATTTGGCAATTTGAATCTCACCAGGCTCAAAGTTGACTCAGCTTTCCATCTTTCCGAGGTTTGTAAAATGAGGACCCAGATTGTTGGGGGCAATATGCTACCTCTGTAAATCGCTTAGAGAGGGTTGTAAAGCACTGTAAAGCAGTATATGTCTAAGTGCTATTGCTATTCTGTCTTATTGTTCCAGAAAAGAACTGGAAACCAGAGTTACATTAAATGGCTCAGAATTTCAAAACGCTCTGTCAAAAGAAGTAGCCAGAGAAGAACAGAGACATAAGGACCATATTAAAGAACTAAAGGAAAAATGTCATCTATTAAACCAGAAATATAAGGATCTAGAGGATGAATTCCGTGTAGCCTTAACTATAGAAGCGAAACGATTTTCAGAGGTAAGAAGAGGAAAATATATGGGGGGGAAACCATAGGAACTATTTTGCTCTTCAATTTTGGTAGATACTGAAATGACTTAACTACATTGAAAACATGTACCCTGTTTCCCTGAAAATAAGACCTCCCCTGAAAATAAGCCCAATCAAGCTTGAGCGCATGCGCTAAAATAAGCCGTCCCCTGAAAATAAGCCCCCCCAAAACACAGCAGCGGCCATGAGGTGACCACGCTCACCACGTCCTGCACCTCAAAAATAATAAGACCTCCCTGAAAATAAGGCCGAGTGCTTATTTCGGGTGTCAAAAGAAAATAAGACCCTGTCTTATTTTCGAGATAACATGGTAAGGTTGAGGTCGGTGGTTCTATTTCTGAAAATTGTGTTTTATTTACAAGCTTTCAAAACCTAAGGTCCATACTAATAATCTGCCAATATTATCACCAATTGTGCAGATGTTAAAATGGCATTTGTACAAGTTTTATATAATAAAGCTGCAGTCTTTTTCAACAACCTTTGTCTAAAAGATTAAGAGATGCTTAGAATGTTCTCTTAAAGGATCTCCCTTAACTGAGATTTAAAAAATGTTTTTCAGTGTTCACTAAGCAGGTGAAGGATGAAAATAAAGTGATTTGGGTCTTCTAATACAGGCTATGTGTTCTTCTCCTCTGGGTTTCTTTCATATACCCCAGGTTTATAGTTCTAGTTATATTTTTGATTATCAATTCTGTCTTTCTAACTAGAATTAAAGTCCATTAAATAGTAATGAAGTCATTCTGAATTAAGAACAAATGCATGTGTGCACCACAAGGATTGAACTGTATGAAAGACAGTCAATTGATTTAAGTCCCACTAAATTTCCAAACAACTTTGCTATTGGATTCAGTTCTTCTTCAAATGTCCTTCAGTTTTGTAAAGCTCTTAGCTTCATCCTTCTCATTCTTAATAATACTTCTTAGAAACTTGGATAAATCATTGAGGAGCTAGCTATGAAGAAATAGTATGACCATTAAAATACCTTCCTGTAGGTCAGTGGAATAATTTTATTTAGAGAACCTTGGCAAATGTATACTGCCTGGTTGGTCACCTCAGTTCCAAAAAGTATTATGACTGGGATAATGATTTCTGAACAGTATTTTCTCAAAAGTAGAACAAAACAAGCAAAAACCCCAGCCATTTAGAAGAAAAGCTTTATTCAGTTATAAGAAAATAAACTTATTCATCTAACTTTAAACCAGCGTATTTTAAAAGAAACGTATTGCAAGTAAAAATTTAAAATACAATCGAGTTTGATTTGTTTAAAGGTGTCTTATTCTGATGTGTTTTCAATTAATAGATGGCCTCCTGAATGTGCAAGTTAATATTGCATAGTGAATGCATTTTTAAATTGAACTGTCATTCATTAAAATGTTAATGCTGAACACCTAATTTGAATCTTTTGTTTTGCTAAAATAGGTTAAAGAAGGCTTTGATAGATTTACTGCTGAGCTGGCAGAGCATAAACAACTTCTTCTCCACTCTCAGCAAAAGGAAAAGCAATCTGCTAGTTTGATCCATGAGCTGACATCTGTAGTGAAAGAACAAAAAGATAAAATCACAGAATTAATCAAAGCAAAGCAAGACATAGTGTACAACTTGAAAGTATGGCTTTTTAGATATATCTGTTATATATTGTGTTCTATACATTTTGTGATGAATCAGGTACACTTTAATGAGAATAACGAAACATTTTGTGATGCTGTACTTGAATCCAGCTCAATGCAATGAAAGCTTTTTGTATGGTCAATGAGTAAGTAGTGATGCTAACAAGTTTAAGGAGATACAGTTTTATCTGAAAAAACTAAAAAAAAATCATAATCCAACCATTGTCATTTGCATGTTTATGTATATTTATGGTACTTTTCAACCTGGGCAGCAAAAGGTAGTTTTGACCTACATGGAGTACGCATTTGAATGGTGAAAACTGGAAGCTTATAGTTTGCTATCATTTTTTCAGTAATTGCAAGAACCATGATTTCTGGTCCTGCTTGAACTAGTCTCCTATATTCACTATAAACTGCAATAAACAATGCTCCTGGAATTTAATTCTGACATAGAAGCTAGTAGCCCATGCTTTGGCTTGTTAACTTAACTCTCTTAATTTTTTTTATTCTTTAGGATCCCTTTTTATCCTTTAGCTTTTCACCACTTCATTGCCCTTGATTAAGTGCTTCATCAGGTTACTTACTTTTCTGAATCTTCTACAATTAAGGTCAGAGGAGTTCAACTAATAGATACAATAGATGTTCCTCTTCAGTGACATTAGGTTTGCTTAGAAGTCACAACTAGAGATCTTACTACTGTCAGCAACAAGTGATTGTAAATAAGCCGTGATATGTATGTGAAGAAGTTTGTTTTTAAAATATCAGAGTTGATTTAAAGTTGTTGGTTTCTGTTTTTTCTTTTTACTTTTATGCAAAGAGTCGGATACAAACTCTTGAAAATATGGTAGAGGAAGACCAACAAAAGACTATTCAACTTGAGCTTCTTAAGCAGGAAAAGTCAAAACTTATCTCACAAGTAACAGCTCAGGAGTCTGTAATTGATGGATTAAAAGCAGAAAGAAAAATCTGGGGAGAGGAGCTGGCACAGCAAGGTAACTACTCAGTCTTTTATCCTTCATCTATCCCCTGCTACAACCAACCAGTTTATCATTGTGTGCCTAATCCCCTGTAAAAGCCACAAAACTAAAGTCTAATATTTTACATAGAAGATTTCATATATCTGCTGTCCTGAAAGATCACCAACGCAGAGAGAAGGCAACATGTTCCCCTTACATTTGCCAGGGGAAAAAAACATCTGAAAAAAATCTTTGTTTGGTGAATTGCTTTGAGAAACAAAAATTGTCTGAATATGGCATCAAAATACAACATGTTGTGTACCTCAGTTGTACAGCATGTACACCTATTTTAGGGATAATTTCTATTGTGCTCTTATGTTTGCAGTGCTCCACCACACAGTTAAAATAAACTTCCCCAAGATGCATTTTCATACCAGAAGCAGGAGACTCTGTAAACTGAGTGGCTTCTATTTTTTAAATATTTCTAAGGCAGGGTTTCCCATCCTTAGCAACTTCAAGATGCGTTGATTTTAACTCCCAGAATTCCCTGGCCAGCATATTGGCTGAGGAATTCTAGGAGTTGAAATCTATATGTCTTAAAGTTTCTGAGGTTGAGAAACTCTGGTCTAAAGGGAACATTTAGAAATACCATGACTCCCTAGATACTGCTTTCCAGGCCATTGTTTGAAATATGACAGTTCTTTTGACAAGTCTTGGGTGTGTTTTGTGTCTGTCTGACATAAATCAGGGTTGTCAAATTTGCGGCCTGCAGGCCGGATAATCACATACTGGCCATGCCCACGCCCGGTTTAGCGAAGGGGGGAAAAGTTGCGATACATCACATTTGACGTTTGGCACCCGTGGCATAAATAGTAACATTTGTTCTTCAAATCCCAAAACACCTTAAGAGTAAATGAAGTAAATGACCTCAGTGGCAATCAGTTTCCTAGCTGCTGACACACTAGGGAAAATAATGCTAGCAACAATTATCATCCACTCCAGGAGTGGATCCGTCATATCATCAAGTGCAATGTCTAAGAAAGTGGCTGTTTTGTTTTATTAACTCTGGGGAGGGTTAGATAGACCTGAACCCAAAAAGTCAGAGAAGGATCTAATTAGTGTACTATTCTGACAAATAAAAATGGGAATGCTAAATTTTTATTTTTCTGTAGGATCAAATCTGGGTCAGAGATTTAATTTTTCGAGTTTTGGACTTGTGCTACAGCCCATCTTCAGGCAACTTCTCTTTAACAGAATGTTTCTTTCACACATTCTTCCTAGAGAGATGTTCCCTGAAAATGGGCCCAAGCATGAGTCTAAAAATTAAGAAGACTAAGTCTCTGTTCCGGTGACCAACCCAGATTGGATCCTGCAACATTATCCTGGGACACTGATATTTGTCTTCATTCGTTTTGGTTTTCTGATAGTTTATGAGCCTTTTTCCAGTTATGGTTACATTTCTAAGCAGATTGATTACTTGTAAAAGCAGAAGGGTAGGCCACAACCTGAATAATAAATGAATCCGGTACTTAAAACCAAGCTGTAGATCAGCAATGATCCCTCCTCCATGAACTTTCTTATATATTTCCAGTATTTACTACACCACAAGCATTGATGTCTTTGTTTTTCTCAGGGGCTTCTCTTGCTCAAGATCGGGGAAAATTGGAAGCCAAAATAGAACGTCTAACTAGTGAGACTGAAGCTTTGAAAAAACAAAATGAATCTCTCAATGATGCTTTGCAGATTAAATCTAAAATTGTGGAAGATCAAACCGAAACCATTAGAAAGCTAAAAGAAGTAAGAGTGATTTTTTTGGGAAGCTATTATAAATAACAGTTTAGACTAGATCATAGTTTAACCCTTGATTATTGAATAGGCCATGGTTGGGTCACAACATGCTAATCCAAAATGAAATCGATCAATGCACTGTGTGAACCTTGACAATTCTAAAACGGATATAGATACAACAAAGATTTTTATTTTTATTTTGGGGCATTGGAAAGCTGCAATTGTCATGCTGGTATAGCTTCATCAACAGATTGAATACTGTTTTGTTTTTTATTTGCTATCCTTCTGCGTGTATATTGTCCATTGTTACAGAGGGAAATTTTATTTTAAATTATGAAAGCTGCCTAGTCATTAGACGAAACAGACAGCAATATAAAATAAATAAATGCTGTTAAATAGAAAAGTGTTCATAAGTAATGTTTGGAATCAATCACATCATGATTAAAAATAGTTTTGAAACTATAAGTACTAAAATAGAAAAAGTAGTTTAAAGATTTAGGTTTGATTGAATCTCTTGAATTTGTAAAGTTGTGCTGGTAAGATTTTTTTTTAAAAATACTGTTTTTCCTGTTTATTATTCCTTTTCAAAGTGGAATTATGTAAGTTATGTAATGAGTAAGAAATTTTAAATTCATTTCACTCTAAATATGATTAAAACATCTTACTTTGAAGGCCTCACAAAACCGCGATGAGCAAATAAGAAAGCTTCGTGACGACAATATTGAAATACAGAAGAGACTTCAAGTACAACTACAAGAAAAAGATGCACAGTTGGATAATTTATTGGAAAAATTAGAAAGGCAAAATGAGAGAAAAGAAGAACTAAAGCATCAATTGCAAGAAAAAGATGCTGAGCTGAATGACATCAAAGAATCTTATAGGTGCTTAAAACCAATATCATCTTCTACACACATTGAAATATTATGGACTATATTCCTTCATGATGGGAAGAGAAAATAAGGTTAAACTATAAGCCCCCTTTACATTTCTAATCCTTGAGATTGGCTGGTAGAAAACCTGTCTTAAAATTAATAAATTTTAAGTCATGGACTAGGCAATCTCCGAAACCACTTAGAACATATTTATTATATTTCAGTGTGATGAATAAAAAATGGCAAGATAAAGGAGGATTGCTGAGCAAGTTGGAAGCACAAGTTAAACAAATGAAAGAAAACTTTGATATCAGGGAGAAGCAGCTGAGAGAGGAAAGAGATAAAAGTCTTCAAGCTCAGAAGTAAGTATTTTGATAAGGTCAACCCACAATTTTAAGATAAGATTCTTTAGCTTATTAAACCACAGGTGAATGAAAAAGCATGCTCATAGGCCATTTTATCTGTGTACCAATTAGTCAAAAACTCAAGTTAGTCACAAACTCTGGTTTATTTTATTGAGGTCAAGAAGCTAATCTGTTGGCTGAGATGCTTTGGACAAAACATTACTTCTAGTTTTTGGAAGTGAGGGCAGGGGTGAAATGCTGCCGGTTCTGCCCGATTGGACCGAACCGGTAGTAATAAATTCTTCCAGAAACTGATAGTAAAAATGCTTTTAAACAGTAAAAAAAAAAAAGGTTCCCCGACTGAACTTTTTAAAAAGCATTTTTTACTACCTATTCGCCCAACTGGAAGTAAAAAAAGGCTTTAAAAGGTTTTTTAAAAAGTGCTGACTCTCAGCTGTTTTTGACAATCAGCTGAGGGGAGAATGTGGAACCTTTTTTAAAAAAAAACTTTTTTAAAGCATTTTTTTTTAAACTAACTATTCACCATATGAGGTTCATGCTTATTGCAGGGGACATTTTGTGTGAAGTCCAGCTGCTTGTTCATTATTTCTGAGTCAGTTGTGTGGCTTTTATGTTATTTTTGGGCAAAGTGTAAAAGTTGGTTTTTGAGCTCTTTGTGTCTCTGAGGTTCATGCTTGTTGCAGGGGCCATTTTGTGTTCTTTTGCATTGTTCGTTTGCATTGTATGTGAATCAGTTGTGTGGCTTTATGTTGTTTGTGTATGAAATGTGAAAATTGGTTTTTGAGCTCACCCAATCACATGACCACCACACCACACCCACCAAGCCACACCCACAGAACTGGTAGGAAAATTTTTTAGATTTAGATTTCACCACTGAAAGGGGTATTTTGCAGCTTTCATATTTGTTTCAATATGAAAGTCAGAAAGGTCCCTCTTATATGAAGATGTTGTATGCAATTCCTTCACATGATAGTTTAATAAACTAGAGTCTTTGTTTTATAGGTGAATGAAGTGATTGTGTATGCTTTTCAGCTTGTGTTAAAGTGTCTTTTATGCCATACACTTAACATTCAGAACTCATTAGATCCCATATGTGATTTTAGAGAAAGGAATTGTTTGTACTGTAATTAATGAAGACTGCAACCAAACTTTGGCTTGCTGTCTGTTTTTATATTTTTGAAGTAGACTTTCAAAGGATCAGATTAAATTAGGAAGCAGTTTATGAGCACAGCTTTTTTATATCCTCTAGGAACGGTTACTTAGCTAGAGTTGCACCTTTACAGAAATAAGTATATTAGTATACTTCTGTTCTTGCTATAATCTTTGGAGAAACAGATTTACTTAAAGCAAAGCAATTTCTGTATTTCTCACCCCTTTTTCTTTAAAAGACCAAATATGTGTTATTCTTTTTTACCAGATTTCATTGAAAAGATACAAAATGAAATTCTCTTTTAATGTGATTTTAAATAATATGGATTTTAAAATGGCATTTGTAAACAGTCTTGAGAAAATGCTAATACTGTAATATATGTTCTTTGGATTTAATATATATATATATATGTTTTCGTAGGTTTTCACGGTTATAGGTATGCAAGTCGGGTCTTTTCCCATGTAAGTCTTTCATATATATATATGTGTGTGTGTGTGTGTGTGTGTGTGTGTGTGTGTGTGTGTGTGTGTGTGTGTGTGTGTGTGTATGTATGTATGTAT
>JANHFT010002404.1:104728-139079 GCA_032467955.1 Pseudoxenodon macrops
CCTGTTCTGTGTCTTGGTTCTTGGGGGGTGTCTCCTTTTGGATTAGGTTGGTGATTGTGTTTCTTTGGTATCCGTTAGAGATCAATACATTCGTGAGGGTGTGTAATTCAGTTTTCAAATTCAGTTTATATGTTATGTGTATTTTCCCAAATCTATTTCAAAAAGCCTTTACATGAGACACCTGGGTTGCTGTAGGAAGAATATAATTTTTAGATTTCACTTAATAGATATAACCAATATCAGCAATAGAAAATTATGATGGAATAGAGGAAATTTAAGAATTTAACTTGTTTAGGATTATGATGGAAAAACTGCATTCTGTGGATGATGCTTTCCGAAGACAACATGAATCAACCATTGCAGCACATCAAGCAGAACTGCTACAGCTAGCAAATGAAAAGCAGAAACAAGTTGCGGCAGCCAATGAAAAGGTGACTGTGCTAAGCAGTTGAAATCAGTTATATATTAATTAAAGGAGTTTTCTGGCAAAAGTGATCAAATGTTTACCTTTTTAAACTGTTGCCTTCGCTTTTCCCTTAGAAAGAAAGTTTGGAATTCAAGAATTGGTGGATTCTTTACAAGGAAGAATAGAAGTATGAAGGAAATAACTTGGCAGCTTTTTTTGTCTGTGAAATTATTCAGTTAGGTTAATAGAAAGGGTTAGATGTTGACTAGGAAAAGCAAAACAGTGCATGTGCCCACCGTTTGCACAAATGGAGCTGTGAGTGCACACACCTGCCACTCGCACAACCATCCCCTCCCCCTGCCAAGCTGGAAAGGTTGAGGACCGCTGCTTTACAGGCCTGAAAAGATTGTGAATGGGAAGACTGTTTGCAGTTACTTTTTCCATCACCATTGTTGCTACGAATGATCACTGCAAGGGCCAGTCAGTTGCCAAATGAGGATTACATGTATGTGGTTTCTAGAAAACACGCTGTTGGCAATTCTATACTTTTCTGCCTCTATGGTATATCTTCAACTGATTTCAGACCTGGGTTTATTGATACATAATAATCTTATCAACAACATTTATTTCAGGTTTACCAGGTTGAAGAAGAAATGCGTCAGTTACTACAAGAAACTGCAAAGAATAAAAAGACTATGGAAGAGAAAATAAAATGGCTAACAGTTGCTTTGAGTGATATTCAACAAGGACTCTGAGATACATCTATAGCACACTTGGCATTTGTAACCATCATTACAGATTATTTGATGATAGGAAATGTTGCCTATTGCCATAATTTATATTTGTACTTTATGTAAATATTTTCAGAATAAAAGTTTCCTTTTGTTAAACTATCAGTGACCTTTTAAAATGTCCATTAAAAATCCACTACATCAAACATGGAAGAAGTTTCATTCCATTAAAGCTAAACAGTATGATATATTAGAATTAGGAGATTGAAGGTGATTAAAAGGACTGGATTTTATTCCTTAAAGGCTATATAGCCTTAAAAATGGTGATATTGCATCAAAGGAATCCAGGTATTACAATCCTTGTAATGTTTGACTGATTATTCTGAAATTGGTTGTATGAAAATCATTGGAACTACTGTCAACAAGCTCAAAGAGCATAGATCGACAACCCCTGAAACCAGGGGTGGGTTCTAACTTACCTCGCCGGCAGTTCACTGCCTTGCACGCTGCGTGGGTATGCCTTGTGTGCGTGCGCATGCACAGTACAAAAAAAGCCCTGAAAAATTCCAAAAAAGAGGCCGAAAACAAGATGGCGACGCATGTGCAGTGCCGGAAACTCAGCTTCTGCACATATGCAGAAGAAGAAAAATCCCAAAAAAAAATTCCAAAAAAAGATGGCAGCGCCCACAGAGCAGCAGAACCAGCTCCGTGATGTTACCAGCAGTCTACTACCTACTCGGTAGAACTGATCCGAACAGGTAGGAACCCACCTCTGCCTGAAACTAAAAATGCCCAAAGTTGCTCTGTGAGTGAGATGGGTGGTCTCTAAATTTGATATATAAATAAGTAAAATAAAGTGAAAAAGATCTACTTGTTTGTGGTATCATTGTTGCTATTTTATAATTCTAAGAGGATGAAATAGTTTCTTTTATACTATATCTTTGAATAGAAATTATATGTATAAATCTGAGATTTTGAAATATCCATAAGGTAAAGTATGAATTTTGATTTCTTTTTCTACAGCAACATTTATGGTTTTATTGCCTATCCTTTCCCTACTTGAAAGGATTATTCAGTTCAGGTACCTTTGTCTTTATTTTTGGTATTCAAAGCCATTGTCAGGTCTTTGTCAAATTTACACAGTACTTATAAACCTTCTTTATTAGCACCTTCAAAAAGCATTTTTTTTAAATGAGCATTTAAAAAATACTTTGAAGGGCCTAATTAGGTAATCAAATTCAATTGTTCAGTCATTACAAGAATCCACATAAAAGCATCACTGACAGATGACTCTTAATATCTGCTTGATTCATCCCTTGAAGGGAAACTCGCCCATTTTCTAGATAATTGAATTAGGGCTGAATGGAAACATGCTACTTACAATTAATTTAAAACTTCCTACACCTTTATGTAGGAAAACAGACACCCGAAGAACCAGAACCCTCTAGACAGAATTAAGAATCATCCTCTGCAAGGGTGGGAATGCTTAAGTTTTGTGCAAGCCTGAAAGCAGAAGTCTGGGGACTCGTAGCCATTTTATATATTTTATTTTAATTTTATTTTCTAGTCATTGCATGGAAATAATTGATTTCTGGATCTTAAGATGAACGTCCTTCAAGGCAGACCCAGAACTATACAAGAGGTCCTAGCTGTTCATCTAGAACCTATTGTATAGTTACAATGTATAGAATGATGTGGTTGCAGAAAGTTCCAGCGTTGCCAATTGGAGAAAGTTTCATTTTAACACAAGTGGGGTGGTGGTGGTGGATCGGACTTTGGGGTTTAGCTTGCTAAACTGAAAAGGCGGGTTGCAAACGTTTCCTCCTCGAAGAAACAAACCTCTCCCCCCCCCACCCCCCCACTTTCCTTACACAAAACTTTGTCTCCCAGCAACTGAGAGGCAGCGTCACTTCCTCCTCCCCCCACCCAGCAAGCAAGCAAGGCTGAGAGGCCCGGAGCTGCTCCATTCAGGGCCAGCTGTGCTCACTGGCGGCCGAGGAAGAGAGGAGGCCGTCCGCGAGGGCCACGTGGGGCCGCCGCTGCCGGGGAAACCCCACTGCCCGAGGAGGCTGGAGCGATGCAGCATGGCCGCAGCGGCGCTGGCCGAGGCGGTTTCTAGCAGCGGCGGGAGCCTGGATGGCAGCGGGGGTTCCGGCGGCAGCAACAGCAACAGCAGGCACGAGAAGAGTCTGGGGCTCCTCACCACTAAGTTTGTATCGCTGCTGCAGGAAGCCAAGGACGGCGTGCTCGACCTGAAAGCGGTGAGCTGGGGTGGTATTGGAGGAGGCTGCAAAGGGAAATAAGGGGGTCAAGTGGGGAAACCTCCCCCTCCCTACGGGAGTTTTTTCCTGCCCTGATGGAGCAGCGGTTTCCTTACCTGTGTTTTTTGCAAGGAAAAAGAACTAGAAATAGCGGGGCCGGGGAAGGGTAACTCGTGTGTTTCCAAAACTGCCCGTTCCCCCTTCACTGTTAACAACAAAGGTTTAAAACAAACAAAAAATAACAAGCAAGCAAGCAAAGCCCTGCATAGTTATCACACCCGTGCCACCAAATGCACCAGAAAGAACCGTGTTCAGTTTAAGGGTTCGTGGCCACTTTCCCCCATTATGTCTATTTTATTTTTAAAACAGCCTTGTACAGTGGGGTTGTGGAGAAGACTTCCTGATTTACGCCTGTATTAACTCGCATTACCATTTTTGAGGCAAAGCCACCCTTTTTTCAGGAGCTGTTTTTTTTTCAAAGTCCTTCCTCCCTTTAATCCCTTTTCACTTATACAAACAAACCTGAGAGGTTGAGTTAGCCTGCGATAAAGTTTCTGGCCATAAGGCATGTAATACTTTGCTGTAGGCTGAGCAGAGATTTACATTCAGGCCTTTCTTCCATCTATAAATCACCCTTCTCCATTCTCTGTCTGGTGAATTAAGATGCCAATGCCACACTTCTCTGAAAGCTTGTGCCCATATTCAAGATAAAGATGGTAAGAGATGTTATACTATTAATTCTCCCTGGGTAACTAATGGAACAATGGATGTTCCTTTGTTCCTGAGAAAATCTGCAGGTAGGATTGCGGCCTAAACATTTGTGGTTTTATCAAGAAACAAGTTTGGGTGAATGCAGCAGAAGTTATTTTCACATTAAGGTAATCCAGTTCTGCTTGATAAAGTAGATTTATCTAGTGTTAAAAAAGAGTGCAATTACTTTCAGGGTACAAGCCAGGCATCAACTAACATTGATACTCAGCTTAGTCTTGATTACATCCTGTCTTAAGGCAGAAATGAATAATCTTTGGCCCCAACCACCTGCTTTTTAAATCAGGATGGCTGAAAACTGACATTCACCATTTTGAATTGGAGTATTGCAATATAGTTTTCCTAAATAGGTATGTCATAGTTAAAATATAAAGATCACTGCACCACCATCCCAATTTTCATAAAAACTCTGTGCTTTTCTCCAACCTTAATTGTAAGTGTGGGTCTGACCATCAAAACATCCATTGTTATTCAAAGATAGGCTTAGACACTTGCTTAATAGTAGATCATTTTTACATGCGAGATAGCTTTTCTATGTGTTAACATTGCTTTCTTTTTTTCCTTCTTCCATTCAATCATGCCCAATTTTCAGACACTGTTTGGACAAGTTCCTGTAATTTTATTGGTGAAATTTTTCAGAAGTAGTTTGCCATTGCCTCCTTCCTAGGACTGAAAAAAAAAAAGAGACTGGTCCAATGTCACTCAGCTTTATGCCTAAATTTGGCCTAGAATGCATAGTCTCCTGGTTTCTAACCTGATGCCTTAATCACTACACCAAATTGCCTGTCAGTTTACACAAAATATAAAACAAGTTGAACCTCAGATCAATTTTTAATCAGATAAATAATATGATTTAGATAAATAGATGGATGGACGGATATAGTCAAGTGTTGACCTGGCAAAGTTGCTGCAATTTTCTAGGTAGGATTTTTAGCAGTAGTTGCTATTATCTTCTTTCTGGGGCTAAGAAAGAGTGACTGGCTTAAAGTTATGCAGTTGGCTTTGTGCCTAAAGGACAAAGTTTCTTGGTTTTTAGTCTGGTGTCAATCTCTACATCAAACTGATTCTCATTTTATATATGTTAGGTACATTAAACCTGCTGGAATCTAAAATAATCTTTTACTACTTATTTTGGTTAAAAAATTAAATATTACACCATTAATTGAAGGATGAAAAAAGAGCTTTCATCCAGTGAGTCATTAAAATAGTATTAAAGTAAATATTTTCCTTTTATTGAGAAAATTTACGCAGCCTGCTCCTTCAAAGGTTTACATTGGATCCATGCCAATATAAAAATTACTGGCTTAAATCCTAGGCTGTTAATCACGTTGACTACTACATGCAGACTGAACTTTACTCCCTTTCTGCCTTGCTTTTTAGCAGAACTCGGGATGAAATAAGGTACCATGTGGCTATCTCTAATGATAGCAGTTATGTGGTTTCTTTTTCTTTTCTTTTTACTCATAAGGTACATATTACTGATGGGATTCAGCTGGTGAAACGCATATTCCTTTAAAATTTACACTTCCTTAAACAGTATATCAGGGATGGAGTTACCTGTCTTTGCAACAGTGACTTGCCATTTTCCGTTCTTTTCCAGCCTTCTTCTTAGATGAAAATGATACATTCTTCTTCTGAGTCCTCTTCAAGAGGGTTCCACCATCTTTTTGACTCTTCCGCTCCCTCTCACCCACTGGACTCACGCATGACTAACTCCAAAAGAATTCCTTTCCACGTGGGGAGTTCCATAGGCATGTTTTCAGGAGGTCACTTGTATAGGCATTTTGTTTGATTGCCCCTGTTCCACAGGCAGGGAGGGTGGTCCGAGGCCTCTAATTGTGCATCTGTCTCCTTGGAAGGTTGTGATTAATATTCCCTAGGAGGCTTGTACAAATGCACTGCAGCTGCCTAATGAGCCTCTCCTTTTGCCCTTCATCTCCATGCATTGTTCTTTTTTTCTCCCCTTCTTCCCAGGCTGCTGATACATTGGCTGTACGGCAGAAAAGGAGGATCTATGACATCACCAATGTTTTGGAAGGGATAGATCTTATTGAAAAAAAGTCAAAAAATAGCATCCAGTGGAAGTAAGAGAAGCAGTTTATGTATACTTTTATATGCATGCTGAAAATTTGAAGGGTAATTTTCTTTCATTGTGGTGATGAATCCCTTTTAAAGGGATTTGAATTTATTTTGTATATTTTAAAGCTTAAAGAGTTTACAATAGAAACTTTCACTTTATCTTGTAATCTTGAAAGCTATAACAGTATGTAAATATCCTGACCAATCAAGATAGAAGACTCAACAATGCAAATTAACCCAAAGTCCAATGAACCAGTATGGACTTCAGGTGATTTTAAACCCTACAAGACTGGACATCTACCATAAGTCACCTTGTGATGGGCATTATGATGAAGATTATATCCAAATAAAATTATGATGAAGATTATATCCAAATAAAAAGAAATTAATGAACAGGGGAAGAATCTATAAAAATGGAAGATTCCACAATGCAAATTGCTTGCCAATGAAACACATTAAATTGGCATTCCTGATAGACCTTACTATTCAGTTCTCAATAATATCTACCAGTGATTACCAATTTGTGTATTTTTGGCAGGCATATTTCAGATAGTAGGAAACGTCAGCAGCAATAGGACATATGTTTTGTGCCAATGCACATAATTTTTTTTCCTGATTATTAGAAATTAGGTAATAGAAATTTTTCAAGTTTTAGCACACATGCTCAGGATATAATATATGAAAATAGTTTCTTTCAAATATTTTTCTTCTTTAGTATGAAACTTAACATTTTTGTATTAAGGAGTCTTCTGTATAGCAGTGTTAAACTCTTTGTCTAATGCTAAAATCAGATGAAAACGCTATTTTACCATTATTTCTATCACTTGGGCTGGAAAGGGAAACTGGCAAAACTTTTGTCACTTTCAGGCCCAGCTGAACAGCTTGAAAGACTGAAAATCTGCTTTTTGTCTACTTATTGTCACTTTATAATATCATTAACTTTTTTTTTTCTTTAAGAGGTGTAGGGGCTGGTTGTAATACAAAGGAGGTCATTGAGAGACTGAGATACCTTGAAGCAGAAATTGAAGAGCTAGAAATAAAAGAAAAGGAACTGGATCAGCAGAAACTATGGTTACAACAAAGTATAAAAAATGTTAAGGAAGATTCCATCAATAAACAATATCCTTTGATATGTAATATAATTTGTTAGAGTGGGACAAGCCTTTCCCTGGGCCCTTCTCAGAGGTGGGTTCTTACTGGTTCAGACTGGTTCTATCGAGTAGGTAGTAAGCCGCTGGTGACGTCATGGAGCTGGTTCTGGTCCGTGGACGGCGGCATTTTTTTTTTTGCAAAAATTTTTTTTTGAACTTTTTCCATTTTTTCCCCCTTCTGCGCAAGTGCAGAAGCTGAGTTTCTGGCACTGCGCACGCGTCACCATCTAGTTTTCAGCCTTTTTTTTTTTAACTGCGTATGTGCGTGCCTACGAGGCGCGCCCACCCGGCGCGGGAGGCAGCAAACTGGCGGCAAGGTAAGTTAGAAGCCACCCCTGGCCTTTCTGAACCTTTAACATTGATTCTAGAGACTAGAGATGAGATTGGGACAGAAGACAGAGGAACTGGAATAAGATGCCCCAGTTCACAAGCAGATTTCTGTTCCTATTGCATTGCCTGTTTTTTAATTTCACACTTGTTGCTTTCATATTCTAGGTTATGTTAGTCTAGAGCAGTGGTTCTCATCCACTGAGCCCCTTTAAATACATTTTGTGGCCAAGTCTTAACTCAAGATTTAAATCATAACATTTCTTCAAACCTTCGCAGGTTACATAGTGGACCCCCAGGGGTCTGCGGACTACAGGTTGAGAACCACTGATCTAGAGTGCCTGTAGGACATTTGGCATTGCACTGAATTTGAATGGTTTAAATAATTTTTCCCCCAGAGTTATAAAACTACAGAATGGCACATTTTCGTGAGACTTGGTTCCCTGTTAAAAAGTCATCACTTTCAGTCTGGTAGTTCTCGAAGTCATATTAAAATGAAAGAAACCATTTCATTATTTTTGAATGATGCAATTGCACCCATGGGTGATGAATGCCACACAGAATATTTGAACTACTTGTTATACCTCTTTTAAAATCTCATCAACTATGTAATCAATTTATTTTGAACAATTCCTTGACAAGACCCACTTTTTCATATATCACTCATGAAGACATTTGTGACTGCTTCAGTGGTAAGAGAAAAGATTTTAAGTCTGCTTGCAAATGATGTTTCCTACATGAGACACACAAGTTAGTGTTAATTTAAGCATATAGCAGTTGTTTTTCAGAGATCTTGACTCATAAAATCCTCAGGAGCCCTTTCTCTAATAACACAGATCTGCTATTCACAGTGCAGTGTGCTATCAATTTGTACTGTAATATATAATCTGCTCTGTATCCTTAATTCCTTTTCAGAGAGTAGAACACAATAGGATTTCTGTCTAAAAATCATAGCAGTAGGAAACAGCACCCAAATGGGACAGTAAATGAAACTTGAAGAACACAAAGAAAAGTAAAATGACCAATGTAGAATCAAATAGGACTGTCTTCTCATTAAACCATGACTTGTGGTTCACAGAGCTGTTGCCATATCTTATTTTCCATGTGCATTAAAACATGGAGTTTCAGACTTAACTGAGATTGAACTGAGGGAATGCATATAAAAAACACAAACAAATGCATTCAGTTAATATTTGATTGTTTCTCCATAAACAGGAGATACACTACTAGCAATTCAAGCACCTTCTGGTACACAGTTAGAAGTTCCTGTGCCACATGTGGTATGTAGAAATAACCATTTTGATTTAATTGGGGGACACAGATAATTTATTGAATATCCATTGCATAAAGCATATAATAACTTTAAAATGTTGTCTGTTTTGTATCAGTTTTATAAAGATGGACTACTATTGGTTAGTCTCGCAAATTGTTTTAAAATATGCTGTGTTCAGTAATTCATTTATCCATCTAAATGATGTAAGGATTATTTAAATTTCAACTTGATGTGGTAGTGAAGATAATTACCGGTATTCAATCGAATAGTATTTGTCTTAATAAATTTCAGTTTGAAGCCTGTATTCTGCTGAAGAAGTGATATATGAATGATTACATTGTGGTGGTGAATTTTACTTGTTTGCAATATTTTAATCCATTAAATTGCTAAATAAGTAAATGTTATGTAAAGATAATTTTATAAAAAAATGCCAATTCCATACTGAACAAAACGAGGTGTTAACTAAAAAAAGCAAACCAATTGCCTACTATTGCAGTTCAAAACTTTCATTTATAATTTTGAATGGAATCAGTTTTGACTATTGATTACTACTTCTGTTTTCATATAAAGCATGTTAAAACTTTCATTTTACTTTACCACTCTCTCTAAAGGGACAAAAGAAATACCAGGTCAATCTAAAGAGCAGTCTGGGACCTATCCATGTACTGCTCATTAACAAAGAGTCCAATTCTTCCAAGCCAGTTGTTTTCCCAGTACCTCCACCAGATGATCTCCTGCAGTCTGCAGTTCCACTGACTTCTCCTAAACCAAGCGCAGATGCCCAGAGATTACAAGAGCCTTCAGGCCTTAATCAGAAGCAATCCCTTCCACAGACTCCAGTGACTGATATACCAACAGGTAGGTATAGAAACTATTTTCCTTCTCAGAAATATGCCCAGAAAACCTGGTACCATTGTTATTTAATTTTTTGTACTGTTTTCTCAAGGGATGTGGTTGTATCCTGTATAATTTTTTAGACTAACTATCGTATTTTTCAGACTATAAGACGCACTGGTGTATAAGACACACCAAGATTTCAAAGAGGAAAGTAAGAAATAAAAGGGTTTTGTCCTCCCCAGCCCAAGAGTACTCTGCAGTCTTATTATGCTGATACTAGTAATTATGAGGTGGAATATTTCACAAAAAAATATGCAAATTAAAACCACATCTTGCAAAAATGCCAAATTTGGCAGGGTTTTAGTTTTTGACATAATATGAGAGCATGCTGAAATCTTGCAGGATTTCCTAAACTCATGAGATATTATTTTATTGGATTGTTATGCATCTTCCAGAATCACTTCCCGTGAGATGGGCAGCCATATAGATTAATAAAATAGAGGTTGTCAACCTGTGCTCTTTTTCAATATTTGTTTATTGCACTGAAATATTGGATTTTAACTTGAAAAATTTCTACTACTCTAGATATCACTTTACAAGGAAGCCCAGCTCCTGAAACATTGTGTGCCAGTATTCCAGATTCTGAGTTGTATGATAGCCTTGTAACTGAAACCACGCCTAGCTCAACAATCCTCCCTTCTTCTTTCCTTCCACTGGATGTCAATAGTATTCTAAAGTCGAACACATTTGACATAGCAAAGATGGATGAACCTGGAGGTAAAGATCATCTTACATTAATTTATTTTTAATCCTGCCTTTATTGTTTATAACTAAGGAAGCAAACATATCTAATATTCCATCCTCCTCCTATTTCCCCCCACAACAGCCCTGTGAAATAGGTTGGGCTGAAAGAGAGTGACTAACCCAAGATCTAGTCTAAAGTGGAACTAGAACTCTCTCTCCTGGTTCCTAGTCTGGTGCCTTAACCACTAAATCAAACTAAATCAATCTAATAATTTAATGTTATTGTGGAAGTATCCAGAAATCCAAAACTTGAAAAGAATGAGTTGTACTTTTCTTGTTTGGTAAAAATGCTTAGCTGCTTTATTTTTTTTAAAAATACAAGTCTTATAATTCTTTACTTCTGGGGTCAAGCCTTTTTATCTGTAGCTATTTTATAATCACTGCATATGGTACTGAAGCAAAAGTCCATAGGTGACTAGACAGAGGATAATATAGCCAATTTCTTGCATCTACAGTGTAACATATTACATCTGAAGGATAATTCTTACTGCCAATATCTGCATGACCAGCTTTTCCTTTGACAGATTGGCTAACAGCTATTGTAGTTGTCCAGATACAATACACAAATGCTTGCCTTCATCCTGGAAGCAATAAAATGGAAAAACTTCTATCTGTTCATTTCAGCAACATCCTGCTTTCCACTTCTTTCCAAATGTTTAATTATGCTTCATAGATAAATCTTTGGAAAGGGAAGTACAGAGAAAGAGAAGATTGTGGCTAAGAATGAGGCTTTCCTATTTTAGGTTAACCCTGTATCTAGGCAGATTGATACAGCGTTCTAAATAATCTTAATACTCATTTCTTGGAATCAATAGTGACTTTAAAAAAATTATACCACTTGGACATGTTATGACCACAATTTTTGTAAACATTTATAAGGTTTGCCAATATCCCTGACACATTTTTGATAAAGTGCTTCTTTAGAAAATGTTCTAAAGCAGTTTTTGATTGTCTCCCAGTTGATGCATCTGGTTGCTGGCCAAGGGCTTAGTTTTTCCTAGTGTGCTCTTCATAACTGCCATGTGGTTAGATTTTTTAAATAATCCTGATCCTTGTAACTTGAGATCTCAGTATTAGGTGTGGCACAGCTTTGTGTTCATTTCACCAAGAGCAGCTTACATGAAATATTAGAAGTCCAAAAGAAAGTTTTGAAGAAATTAATTGAAGCTAGATTACCTGGCTACTGTATTTTACTAAAAATAGATCATAATGTTGTAACTTTCCTTGATTCATTAGCTAAATTCATATCCTATATGCTGAGGCAGGTTATCTTTTTGAGGGTGAAAAATGCTTTGTGGAGGTTTGAAAGTTAATAAGTTTGTTTAATAAAATGTGTGTGTTAGATTTGTTGGCCTCAATATAGTATTTTATGTTTTCACTTTTTTGGCATTATAGTAGAAATTAGGGAAGGTTAAATGAGAAATTTGGATTTTGCTTAGGCATTTTGATTTGCCATTTCTGCATATGCATAGTTGTGAATTTCCCTTTGTCAACAGGTGTTATTAACAGTGATATCATTGATGAACTGATGTCCTCCGATGGTAAGTTTCTTATATTATAAAATTTAATGTAAAGATGTAAAATTACACTTTACAAGTTTGCACAAGTGTTGGTTCATGATTCCATTTTTGGATGGATGTGCACCAGTAAAAATCAGAAGTTCATTCATTAGTGTAAAAAGATTTGGGTACTGAATTTTCCACTTAAATAGTGTCATCTATATTTACATTAAAAATAATGTTCTGACATTTGCGAGGAAGCATCTATAGTCCAACCAACCTGCTGCAGGTCATTAAGACTTACCATATTTTGCGGACTTTAAGACGCACCGGTTTATAAGATACACCAAGATTTCAAAGAGTTTTCGTCCTCCACAGCCCCAGGAACAGTCTTCAGGCCTCTAAAACCCTCTGTGCACCCTGTTGTTTCCCCGTTTTTGCAAAAAACGGAGCGTGCAGAGGGTTTGGGAAGCCTGCAGACTGTTTCTAAGGGCTGGGAGAAGGCAAAAATGACCCTGCTTTTGCAAAAAAAACAGCCCGTTTTTCGCAAAAATGGTGAAGCTTTCCCCCAGCCTACAAAAACACTCTGCAAACCTCCCAAACCCTGTGCGCACCCCATTTTTGAGAAACAAGTTCCATTTTTTTGGAAAAATGGGATGTAGGGGTAGGGTTTCAGGCCAAAATTTCTGTATTCGGTGTATAAGACACACCAACATTTCCACCCTGCTAGGGGGGCGGGGGGGGGAAGGTGCGTCTTATACTCTGAAAAATACAGTAAGTTATCTCTTTTAAAACAACCTCAGCAGGTTCCTGCTGGAGCAAACCCCTGCTCTATCTAGTCCAGCAGTCTTTTCTCACAATGTTCAATTAACTGTAAATGGAAGCCAACTAGTCTTCCAGCAGAAGGCTTTAGGAGGCAATCACACTTCCATCTTCATGACTTTCATGAATTAGCCCAATCTTTTTTGCAGCCAGCCAGGCTGTAGTCAGCACATCTTCTTACAGAAAACCATTTATCACTTTGACGGACATCCATTTCATTGAACTTCATGCAGTACCACTTGCATGTCGAGTATGTGTGACTAAAGTTAATAAGCAAAACAATACTTGCGGAAAGCTGGTATTTGTTTTTAAAACATTATTTACACTTCAAGTAAATCTGAGGCTTAGGATGTTCCACCTTAGGCCTCCTCCCTGCCTTGTCATGCTTTGGTCTATTTACCTGTTCTGAAGATTGACTTCCTAAGAGTACCCAGCCAATGCAATGCGAAGCCTTCCTACAGAAACTGCCTTACATTATTCTGGAAACAATTTCCATTCTTGCAATTTCTCTAAAAGGGTGTAATTTTCTTCTCAAGGCAGGGAGGCCCAATGCTATAGGACCCAGCAGGATGGAAAGCAGGCCTATGGCCTGTGGGGATCCAGCTGGGTGAGAAGCTGTGCATGGGATGCCTCAGAAGCTGGGGAGGGCACCAAGAGGTCCAGCATAAGCACATGTGATTTGCAGGGAAGCTGCAATGGGCTCCTGGAACTTTGCTGCCCACCCACTCTAGGTACCCACATTTTGCTTAACAACTGCAGTGGGGAGAGCCGGCATTGTAATTGTTGAGGAAGGCAATTACATGGGTGCCTTGCTTAACAACCAAAACTCCAGACTCAATTGTGATGATAGTAGATTTTTACACAGAATGGTCCTGGTGAAAACAGGAGGCAAGCAACTTTGGCCAGTTTCTTCCTTCTTTTATAGTCCTTGGAACCAATTTTCTCCCTTTTCAAGGCAATCTTCCAATTTTTTTCCCCCAGCTCTTGATTGGCAGGAGCATTGGGAATTCTAGGAGAAAGGAGAATCTGGTAAAAACTGTTATTATCTCGCAAGATAACTCCACTTGGGCCAAAATACTACTGCTGAAAAAAGTCTCCCCTTACTTATGGAAGATTGCGTCATTCAAACCTATGGTTAAAATTGAATAATTTAATAGATGAAATGGTACTATTACAGCTGTACTAAAATATACTGAGCCATGGTAGCGCAGTGGTTAGAATGTAATACTGCAGGCTAACTCACTGCTCGCTCCAGGACTTTGATCCTGACTGACTCAAGATTGACTCTTCCGAGGTTGGTAAAATGAGGACCCAGATTGTTGTGGGCAATGTGCTGACTCTGTAAACTGCTTAGAGAGGGCTGTAAAGGACTGAAGCGGTATAAAGTCTTAAGTGCTATTGCTATACTTATTTTTATTTTTTAAATACCAAGCTATATTTTGGAGGAGGGTGAAACCGAAGACAGCTGTTACTTTAACATAGTCAAAATCCAAGCCAAAATTTTCATATTACACAAATTAAAACTAATTCCATATTCTGGGGCAAACTAAAGTAAGGGATTTACTAACCTCTGGCATTCGTTCAAACAGGGTAATTCAGTTCAATGTTAAAGTATATATTTTTGTTTCTTTTCCTATTATTTGTCAACCCATTATATAAAATTTTGAATAAGTACAGCAAAGAAATATAATTATATTTAATGTGCAAAATCCTTTTATCTTACATTTTAAATAATTCCTCATGATAAACTTTATCATTTCAGCTAGCTATAGACCAATGTCCCAAATCCAGCCTTCTGTTGATAAATAATTAGGCTGTTAACTATGCATAGACTCTAAAGGGATGAATATTTTTAAAAAAACATCTTGGAATATTTCCTCAATTGCTTGAATACTGCCACTTTGGGGAGGATTAGTTTTCCAATACATTATATAAAATCCAGGTATTCCTTCCAACATTATTGTATACACTTAGGCAAATAGATTTCCAGTGTTGAAAGCTATGTATTCCATTGTGTATCTGGAATTTTAAAAAAAGACAAAAGGAAAACCATTTTTACTATAAAGATATCCAAATCTCATTCTTACTATTACTTCAAAGGTTATGCATAAAAACCACATTTTAAAATAACAGGTTAAAAAAACCTATGAAAAGATAGAAAGCCAAGAATTCCTTAATGCTTTGTATTATGAAGCTTTTGGTTAGAAGTTACTATGAATATCTAAAAATCCCTTTCGAAGAGAAATAAGCCTTTGGGAGATCTGGCTAAATTCAGCCTCATCCTTTACTTTTTACTTATTCCTTAAATTCTGCCTATAGATAATACCGGCTTAATAATTTAGCATATCTATTTCATTAGATAACTTGGTAGTACACGTATCTAATGTACTTGTACATTGTCCAAGTACAACTGCGTTGTAAAGGTATTTATTTACTGTGAAGAATCATTTGTTTTGTCTGAATTTAAAAATAAAAAACTAGAATTGAAACAACTCAATAGCAGTATTTATTAATCACTGGACATTTGTGAACTATGCTTTAAAAAATATATATTTACTGAATATTTTTAAGAAAAGGAAAAGATATACAAAAAGGAAGTAAGGAAAATGCATTTTATAGTAGAATAATATACCAGTGATAAACATCTTTTACACTAGTTTTTCTTTAAGTATAATCTTACATATTAATTTAATGTTTTTCTACCACTGACATTTCCCTTATTGTTTAGTAATGATTACATCTGCATTCTGCATTCAGATTGTAATATTATATTTAACTTGTTTGGTTTCTGAGTCATTTCTCACCATTTATAAATAAGGCAAATTCTCTGAATTTTGTGATTGTTTTCCCCCCCAAGTCTGTGAGCTCTGTTTCATTACGTTACATTAGCTTGATAGAAAGGCATATGAACAATGTAAGTATTACAGGAGCTAGTGGCATAAAAATCTTCCAAATTCTAGACTAGGAGTCTAGACGGAGTAAGATTCATATTTTAAAACCTGAGATTAGATAATGGAACTATGTAGTATGAGTGGTGCTGGGACCTGAAAGGAGTAGGGGAATAATCCACTTGCACTCACACATATCAGTGAATCAATATAATGATGCTTACTGTGCCTGAATATTAACCAAGCATAATTTACGATATTGTTTTACAGTTTTTCCTCTGCTACGGCTATCTCCAACACCTGGAGATGATTACAGCTTCAACCTGGATGATAACGAAGGAGTCTGTGATCTCTTCGATGTTCAGATCTTGAACTACTAGATTTGATACAACCAGATTTCCTTATCTACCTCTAACTATGTAATACAGTAGATGCAGTTTTATAATTCGAGTATTTAAAATAATGAATGCAAAACTCCATGACTGACGAATGCTGGGCATACATTTTTTTTAAACTGTTATTGTGAACAGTTTCTAAATGTAATGAAATGCAAAATTGATACTCAAAGAACTTGTTATAGTATCTCAGTAGAGTTTCTTATGGTATATGCCCTTTTTTTTTCTTTTTTTTTTTTAGGAAGCAGAATTCTTAATTCTACTTCTCTGCTTCCATTAGAGCTAGCAAATCTGGTATCTTAGGAACTCCCTATAATCATTCTGAAGTTCTGGCCATGTTTCAAACTTCCACTGCCATTTGTAAAGTAAAGGACGGTTTCTTAGGTTATTTCTCTCCCAGTTCCCTCGGATGAACCCCAAAAACATCCTGTGGAGTGCCTTCTTTATTAGCACTTTAAATGTCTTTTTTCCTTTTATTTCTCATATTCCTAGAATAAGGAAAGCACTATTTGTAGTTCATATTAAAGAACACCAATACTTGTATATTAACAAGATTTTTTTAAAATAAAAATTATACAAAAGATTGCTTGTGACATACCAAAAGATGTAATTTTCAAATCTCTATATTGTTTTGTGCTACAATTGAGAAAGTAAGTTCGCAGCAGCATCCACATTAGTCGGTTTGTCTTCCTGAGACTTGGGAATCTGAAGAAGGGAAACATATGTACCTTGAAATGTTCTGAGTACTAAAGATTTCATCAGCTAATATGGGCTTTTCTTAGGAATACAATCATCAAAACATTTACTTAAGATAAGCAACTCATGCTTTTTAGGCTGCTTCTGCAGTAGGTTTGTGTTTTTTAATGTCCTTTAGTCTGCCTTCATTACCAATTGATGGGAGTTGGGTGGGGAGACATTTGCAGAAATACATTTTAAAATATTGCTTCAGCAAAATAGACTGTGAACATTATAAGAACAGCACCAGACAATCTTTGCAGTTGAGAAAATTTGTTTATCAACCGAAGGGTTACAGAATATTTCAGAATGCTTTCCTCCTCCTGCCTAAGTAATAATTGAGATGACTTGTTCTGAGCTGCAACATACACATTTTAGCAAGGATGTGGACAAAACCATAGAGACAAGAGGCAATATATCAAGACCTCAATGTCCCAGGAACAATATGATTGGTCAAATTTCCAACTTCTAGAAATTAGAAAGCTCAAAAAAACACTTTACAAATTGCTCCCTATTCACTTGAGTCTTAGACATAGGATCAGGAAGTGTGTGAAGATTCACAGAATCTCTCCAAAAGGTAAGAGAATGTATTTGGTTTGCAAAAACATTTTACTTTTTTGGTGGGATGGGATGGGATGAAGGCAAGAAACATCAATCATTTCTGCCAGGAGAAACATCCTGCTGTGTTGACTATTTTTAACAGAAATGATCAGATATGTGTTTAAACAACCAATCTTTGATTAAATCTCCACCAAAAGATACATGGATCAGAATTTGTCTCCATATAAACGAATTCTTACCTGAAGTTTCTTTGAAGAGTCTGATGGAACAGTTTTGGACAACTGTTTAACATTTTTCTGTATTTCTGTAAATACCTTATCTATCTTGTGAACTTTTTCATCATTCACTATGTTTATCTTTTGAGAAAAAAGAAACAATTTGGCCTTTACATCAAGACGAAACAAGCACAAAAGTACAACTAATGAATATTTTAATCTTCATTAACTTACAATAAATAATTGTAAAGGTTTAGGACAGAAAGAAGCAAATCAAGATAAGCATTCCCATATCATTTTTAGTTTTCTTTAGCATAAACAGTTAAATATTCGATCTTTAAAAAATAAGAGTCCTAGGTAGCCAAAGGAATTAATTAATCCATAATCCATAGCCAAAGGAACATTCTATTCTAGTGATGGCTAACCTTTTTCTGCTTGCGTGTCAAAAATGGGAGAGCGCAGGGCCCTACGGGCAAACCGGAAGTTCGGGAACGGACTTCAGCTTTCCTGTTGACTTCCGATTTGCCCATTGGACCATTTTTCACCCTCTGGAGGCTTTATGGAAGCACCCTGAAGCCTCTGGAGGGTAAAAACCCTCCCAACGGGCAAACCAGAAGTCACTTCCAGTTTGCCCATAGGGCTGTTTTTTGTCTTCAGGAGGCTTCCCTGAAGCTTCTGGACGATGAAAAACGACTGAAAATCAAGGCTGAAAATTAGTTGGCCAGCGTGCACAAGTGCGCTTCAGCTGATAGGGCAGCCCTCAAAAATGGCTCCGCGTGGCACATGTGCCATAAGTTTGCTATCACTGTTCTATTCCAATAGTTGCTAAGCAAAGCAGAACATGCTTATTAGCATATCCTTGCTTGGACTGGTATTGAGAAATACACTATCGCAATAGAGATAATAAATAGCTATCCATGAGTTTGACCCCTCTCTTGGCATTTATAGCTATATTCTGATAATAAATTCCATTATTTAAATGTGAAAGCAGATTAATTTCTGCCTACCTTGTAATTCCCACCAGTGAACAACCCCTTCAGTTAACCCCTTTTCTGGTATTTGGAGGTGCAAAGTGCCACCTTTTATCCAAGATCTCCCTTGCATTTTTTCTAAACTAAAACTGCCAAGCTGCTATAATACTTCGTTTTCTGTGGTGCTACTCCTATTGATAATTTAAGCTACTTATTCTGTAGGTTTTCTGCATGTTTCTATCCAACTGCATGAATAAATGTAGCATAATTTTGTATACAACTGTTGGCAATGCTCTTATCAATTAGTTTAACTAAAAAACAACAACACAAAATATGTTTTTCCCAACTATTACATTGGGTTCAATATCATAGCAACCTTATCAATCACACATAAAGTTCCACTCTAGAGGAAGCATGGAGAATATATTTTATTCGCTTTTGGAGCATTCCCATAGCCAGTGTTCTTGACGCATGGGATTTCAATTGTCAGAATTCCTACAAGAAACATTCCACCATGGAAAGTGACTTTATATAGATATAATATATCTATGGGAACATAATATATAATATATCTATGGGAACAAGCTTGTATAGCTAGATGACCAAAGTCTTATATTTTTTTAACTCTACAATTTAATACGTACAGCACAGGCAGATTTTTTAAAAGTATCACAGAATCATCTAGTACATACCTTTTTTAGATTGGTTGCCACTGGTTTTGTTTTACTTTTAGCCTTTAGTATTTTTTTATTAGCTATATGGAATACATTGGTCTGTTTTGATCCTTTTGCCTTATTCTTGCCCATGACCTAAAGTAAGTAAACATTTTAAAATGTTGTAATTATTAGTCAAACATTCAAGGTAATTGTTTAAATAACATCTATTTCACAAGTTGGAAGATCATTTCTAGTATATTCATTATTGAATGAATTATTGAAGGATGCATTTTCAGAAGACTTCTTCCATCAATTTCTTCTTGTGATCTACTTTTTTTAAATTACAAATACATCATCTACTGTGCCTATTTCTGCATGAGGAGGTTCCTTTTTTCTAGCTCTGGGCAATGTGCTAGATCTTTTGTCATCTTTAATAATAATGCTGATATTGACTTTATTCACTAACACAACTAAAGAGACTTCCTAAATTAATTAATTGTAGGAAAAATTAAAACCCACAGGAAAGAAAACATGGGTTATATGGGCAGAGCATTCTATAATATTGATACCATTGCACCTTTTAAAATGCAATAAATCATTTGGGCACATGACTGACATTCCCCTGTATTCATGCCATGTTTTCCAATGACTAAACAGTGAATAACATTTTTTGTTGACCTTCCATCCACCAATAACAACCATGTTTTTGTGTTTCACTCCGCAAGAGGTGTGTGTGTGTGTGTTTAAAAAGTGATTCAGAATCAGCACATCACAAGTGGAGTGGTTAGGGCTTACCCATCCCTACCCTTCTTTATCTCCCTTCTGTGGCTATGGGACACAAGGCTTTAAAAATAACAGATTTGGGAATACACAGAATACAGTAATCTCATTTCTGCAAAGCTGCTGTACTTTGCTGACAACAGATGGAGAAGTTAACCTAGCAACTAGCAATTTATCAGCCTTCTGGATAATACAGAGTTGAATGGAGGTAAGGCAACTCTCACTCAACAGGCCATAATGTACAGTATAGATTCCAAACCCAAGGGTTGGAAGGTGTATTTGCTAAGAGTTGATCCCCAAACTAAATGTCATTGAACAGGCCTATTTATATAGTTGCTCATATTTATTTAACAACAGAGTTGGAAGGGACTTTGGAGATCTTCTAGTCCAACCCCAGTTCAGGCAGGAAACCCAATAACATTTCAGACAAATGGTTGTCCAATCTCTTCTTTAAAAATTCCATTGTTGGAGCACCCACAACTTCTGGAGGCAAGTTGTTCCACTAATTTAACTATAGTTAAATATAAATATAGTTTAACTACAGTTGTTTAATAATTTAACTATATAAAAATCATCAGCAATGAAAATTAAAACAGAAATGAGGATTATTTTCGCACATTATTGGAAAAATGAAGATATAGCACGAGATGAAGAAATAGCTAAGAGGATACTAGATTGTGCAGAAATGGATAGATTGACATTGCAAATTAAGCAGAAAGAGGACGTAGAATATTATCAAACATGGAATTTATTTTACCAAAGGTTGGAAAAAAGGGGTGGAGATTAAGAATGTACTTTGTATTGTTATGCAAAGTAAAGACCCAGACAATACGATATTTATAAAGCACTAAGAAATGTATTTAATCGAAAATCAATTCTAAAAAAAACAAACATAAAAACCTGGCGCCACAGCCACACTTCTTCAGTGCCCCCTTTACTCACAACCCACTCTGGCCTCGCCTTACTCCATCGCCTGGGAGGGAGGAAGAGCCAGGTTATAAGGACCCTTTGGAAGGACAGAAAATCTCGGCGGAAGAAAGTTCCGCAGGGCAGGGGCTGTTATTAGCCATGCTAACCCGAGTCAGACCTTCGCATATTCTGCGCAGTCAACCAATGCCGCACCGTTGCCATAAAGCAGAATTTACGATTTAGCAAACTCACTTTTTATTCTGTCCCAGGAGAAAGGCAGCTGCAAGCGAGAAAAGCCCAAGCGGGGGGACAATGTTCAAATGGGGACCTCCTAAACTTCACCTCTTCTTCGACTTTAGAGGCGTACTTAACCCACAAGACACTATCCGGAAGCCGGTCCACGTGTAGACGAAGCTCCGCCTTTTCGGACTCGGCCAAGAGATGCTGCGCAATCGTGTCCGTCATTCGAGCGCGACGGGTTGTTCTTCTCCTCCTCCTCCCTCCCAAAAAAACCCTCCACCTCCGAGCTCGGTTGTTGAACCTCTTCGGGGTTGCCTTGTTCCGCCTTCGGCGTGACGGGGTGACCCAGTCCTCGGCCCCGACTGCGAGTGAGGGAAAGGACGCGGGTGTTGCTGCAGGAGCTCTCATTTGGCCTTCGCAAGGCGCTTCGTTTTGAATAAGCCCAGCTGGTAGACAGCTGGAACAGATGGCATAATCAGAATCCTGCTTTATCATGTCAAAGAGAAGAGTGCAGCTGTCCAGAGTATGGGAGCTCCACAACAACCATAGGGTTCATGCTGGCCTACCAGCACAATAATTGGCACAATCCTGTTCCCACCGTCAGTCGCTACCAGACTTCCAGTTGCAGAGAAAATTGGAATGCTGAAACCAATCACTTGTCACCATGACCGCCAAGCAGGGGATGCTGTTGCTATTAGAGGATCACTTGCAGCCAAATTTGCTGTTGTTGTTGCCAACTGGCTGAAAGTTAACACCAGCTCTGCTTCCACCACATCACTATTGAATTGTCATCTGATTGGCAACATCTCCAGTCCAGCTTAAGTAGCTAAGCACGAATAGTAATGCTATACAAATTGAAGATAATAAATTGAATCGAGTTGGAAAGTGTGGCCAAACAGCAGACTGTTGCTGGATATCTGAACAGACCTGTGGGCCATTTTGTCTCCTCTGGCTCCTGAGTTATCACCATTTGTTGAGCACGCCTTTTTTCTAAGCCAGAAAACTGAATGTTTTCGTCTGCTGTAATCGCTCTGAGGCTCTGCGACATCAGTCCTTTAAAGGAATATAAGGAGCTTCCAAACTTTCCTCAAGTATTGCAAAATTCATACAACATGTACAATATTCTTCACCAGCAATCTCTTGTGTTCATCACTAACTTTCGCATTCAATCAGTCTGTGCATGTTTTTGTGTGTAAGGTTGTCAACCTTATGACCTTCCTGTAAGTTCCGTGTGGGCATATGGTTAATTATTGTGGAATAGGTCACCAACTTTATTTGTGACTACCATACTCTAGTATTGACTTACAAAAATTAGATAAAAATCTTCCTGCAAAGCCCACATTATTACTAACTTTTTGATAATGATACAGCATTGCAATTAAAATTATATCTTGTATGAATATCAGTCATGCTACTTTAATACAGAGCTCACAGGTTGTTCTTGGTAAAAGATGTACTTGACAAATAGAAAATTGAATAAGGACTATATGTAGTAATATTTGGTAATCTCAGTACAGTAGTTGTTATGAATAAGGTGGCTTTAAAATCTGTGTTCACATTGCAAGATCAATAAAGGAGAATATTTGTAGCACATGATTGAAATGAGGGGTTCTTGGTGCTCTCTTGAGCTTGGTTGTTTTCTTGCAGACTGTTCATTTACCCAAACTAGGTATAGTAACATCATCAGAGCTACCACTGATTGCAATATTAATAGCAAACTGAAGATGGCGATGCATACCTAGGTTACCATTCTTAGGGCTTGTGGCTCAGACCAACTTCCATGTTGTCCATCATTGCTTTGCATGTAGAGACCAGCTATCACCCACAAATAGGGCAGTAAGACATTCAGTTTTACCCACTTATATTTATATTTACCTTATAAGTGGGGAGAGGACTGGTATTCCATTACATTCTGTCATAAATGAATATCCAATTTAGTTATAATAGTCTGAGTCAAGGTGTAATGTGGAATAAACTGATAAAAGAACTGAATATAAATTTAGATTGCAGGCAAGGAATGGCACATTTAAATGCATCAAAACTTTGCAAAGAAGAAACAATGCTCTCTCATTCCTTATCATGCTCGTTTCTACATGTTGGAAATGTATTTTTAAAAAATATGCAAAAAGCTGTGATATGTCCTCTAGCCTCAGTCTGCTTTGTCATCTCAGTCCTCAAGTTCCTCAGTTTGACTTTGAATTTAGTTCATTTCCCAGACAGAATAAGATGTGGATTGAGCTTTTAAATTTAGATTTAGGATTTTTCAATGTATCATATTGTTCTTACATTTGTCTCCCATTATACTGGTCTATGTCATAGATTACTTTAGTATCTATGGTAAGTACCGTATTAGTCTAATCTAATACTAATCTTAATATTAGTCTGGGTGCTTAACCACTGCCCCAATTAACTCTTCTTTTTATTTAATTTTAATTAATTAATTTTTATCCTGTATTTATTATTTTATAAGTAAAGCGGCAAATATACCTTCCTCCTCCCATTTTTCCCAAGAACAAACTTGTAAGGTGGACTAGGCTGAGGAATTCTCCTGGTTTCTAGTCTTAACCCCTAAACCAAACTGGCTCTCTAAAATTCCTCTTCTTAAAATACAGACACGATTTTATTTGTGGCATTTGATATTTGTATTTAAAATAAAGATAGCCTTAATTTACATAACCTCTTAAGGGAAGCTTTTGACAGAATCTAAAATCCATGAACATTGTAAGAGGACAGTTGCATTAGTCTATGTTAGCCAAAAAATCAGAAGTTTGGTAAGGACTGTTCAGAACTGTATAATTTAATGGAGTTAAAAAGCAAAGCTTTTGTTTTGTTTCACTTTGTCAGATGCAGAGTGACTTATTGATGTTGCATTAAAATCAGGATAAGGCAGAGGAGGAAAGTGTGTGTGGGGGGAGGGACAGAGGTAATTTTGCAGATGTAGGTCACAGTACGTGTAAAATAGGTTACAAATGACTTATCAACTAACAACTGTAATGTGGTAAAATCTCACTTCAAAATATTTCAGGCACAAAGCAGAATTTAGGACTCTGTTGTGGAACAAATTCAAGAGCACTGAAACAGAAGAACAAAGATCCTGAATTCTTGACCTGGATGAAACACTTCCTAGCTACCCTGAATGCCTTGTCTGCTCACCAAATACTTGGGCCAGTTATGGTTATTTTTCCTTATTCTCTTCCACTAAAAGACCACTTACTCTGCTAAGATCATCTTATTTAATCAGCGTACTCCTGCTGTCGCTCTCAAATAAATTGTCCTCTTTCGAAAATTTCCAGTGTGACAGTGATAATAGAGGAAAAGGAGCAGCTGAAAGCAAGCAAAGCTTTCAGATGTATTTCTCCTACAACTCTCCCTGTAACAGGAGAGAAGTGCAAGATCAAAGACTTAAGTGATCACAGGGCAATCGAGCACAAGCCTAGGAGAAATCATTACAGCCATAACTGCTCTCCCCTCTCCTGATTTTAGCATCAAGCAGAGCTTCATTTAGTAAGGTCCCTGTGGGAGTGAAACATGAGGATCTCCCAGGTTTTTTTTCTTTTTTTATTACCATCCAAGAGAACAGAATCTTAGAGTTAGTGACCCTTGGATTCCGTAAAGCGAATTATGATACAAAAGAAATGCATTCCTAGCCTTTAAGGATTTAGTTCACTCAACAGACTGCAAGCTGTCAATAAGACAATTGGTTAATCATCATCATATATGCCAAAGCATTTGAAAGCAAATACAAAGAAGCAAAAAAATGATTCTCAACATATATAATGCATTTTTAACATATTACAATTAATCAGGTACTTATAATTTATTTGATGTGTAACCTGTGCCTGCATAACCACTCTACCTTCTGCCTCCTTCTCCTCTCCCTCACCTTCTCCCAATTTAAATCCTATACCATATCGGTCTAGTCACGACATTTCATCTGATGAAGTGACCTATGGCTCACAGAAGCTTCTGACTTCTCGGAGAATTTGTTAATCTGAAAAGGTGTTATCAGACTCCTGATTTTAAAATTGAGAAATATAAGAAGGCCAGGGTGTTTTAGGTGTTTTAATTTAAGAAGACATGCATATATTAAACAGTTGCACAATGCAAGTAGTCCTCGATTTACAACAGTTCACTTAGTGGCTGTTTAAAGTTACAACGACACTGAAAAGTGACTTATGACCATTTTTCACAGTTACGACCTTTGCAACATCCCCATGATCATGTGATCAAAGTTCAAATGCTTGGCAACGGGTTCATATTTATGACCGTTGCTAAATCCCAAGGTCATGTGATCCACTTTTGCAACCACCTGACAAGCAGTCAATGGGGAAGCCAGATTCACTTACCAACCAGGTTATTTACCTATCAACTGCAGTGATTCACTTAACAACTGACGCAAGAAAGGTCGTAAAATGGGGCAAAACTAACTTAACAAATGTCTCACTTAACAACGGAAATGTTGGGCTCAACTATAGTCATAATTCAAGGACTACCTGTACTGCTGAGGTTCATACATTACGCATACTAAGCAAGGGCTTTAGAGACATGTTGAGTTATGGTCTGATAACGGTAGTACAAAGTATAAAATCATAAAAGAGTGAAATCATGCATTAGCCACAATGCCAAAATCAAAGAAAACTGCATTAAAATTTAACACTGAAATAAGCAATTCTGATATTTCAAGATTGTTTGGTCAACCCCAGTTTCCTATTGTAACACCAGTTAGAATATTAAAATGAAAGGGAGCGGACTAGTCAATCTTATCTCTCCGGCCAATATTTTGCACATTATCTTATCATTCTCTTATGTCCCTTTTATGCTTTTCTATCTGTATTCTTAACAATCATATCTCCCTAACTGTCTTGGAACCGTGGAGGAGATAAAACAACAGCCAGCAATAAACCTCTGGTTGACTGTGTTCATTTCATGCATACACAATGCAAGCTGTTCGATCTGCAAGAGCTACTCAGCACCTGCTGCATAACAGTTTTGTCTGAAATAGGTAGATTGCAGGAAGACAAACCCCATTTAGAATAGAAGTTAAAAGTTGACTGGATGATCTTTGTGAATCTCAACCTGGAAAATGATTGCAGTTCATACTTAACCATATTTCCAAACAGAATTGGTGCCAAACCTTCATATAGATTGTAGAACAATATATAATATGTATGCATGATAATATATCTTTCTTAATCCAGATAGGCAAATATAAAACTATCTACAATGTTGTGTAGTATATTATATATGCACATGGATATTACATAACCTAACAAACTAGCTGCAAGCATTGTCCACAAGCTACATCAGACATATAATCTAATCAATGTTCTCATTTTCTGAACAGAAAGAATCAATAGGGATAATGGTGCACCTATTGCAAAGGAGATGAAATAAATATTGTCAACATCCAGCTTTTGTGTAAAAACTGATTTCTAGAAGCAGAAAAAAAAATTCAACTGCAAGTGATAAATATACCATAAACTCTGGCAAAAATAAATCCACTATAAAAGTCCTTTTAAAATAAGGTTTATAATTTGTTCCTTGCTAGAACTGACAGCTGCTGCAAATAGGAAGAGTAAAAGCAATAGAAGAAAAGTTGGGGAAGGAGAGTTGAAGGTGTTCTACATGATGGTTTACCTCATCTCGACCAAACTGTGGTGCACTACTTAACATGGAATCCTTGCCTGTGTTGATTTCTATAAAGCCAGTCATAGGATATTGATATAATTATGCATTGGTTGGGAGTTTGGAAGTTCTTGCTAGCGATACAGATGAAATGTAGACAATTCAGTGAGATTTGTGAGGAAAGAGGAGAAAACTGTCCAACAATAACCTTTAGACTCTCCAAATGCCTGCTTCCCCTTCAGTGACATACTTTGGTCTGCATCAGCCTTGCCTTCCCCAATCTGGTGGTCTCCCTTTATTAAGAAATCTCAGTTATTCCCAGTTGGCCAAGGTGATGGAAGTTGTAGTCTACAGTAATCTAACAAAGATGGAGAAGCCCAATGTGTGGAAAGCAGGTCTGTAAGTATAGGTAGTCCTCGACCTACGACCACAATTGAGCCCAGAATTTACCGGTAGGTTGCTAAAGTGAGAAATTTGTTAAGTGAGTTTTGCTGCAATTTACGACTTTTCTTGCTACATTTGTTAAATGAATCACTTCAGTTATTAAATAAGATTGTTAAGCATGGTTGTTAAGTGAATCCGGCTTCCCCATTGATTTTACTTGTCAGAAGGTCGCAACCCAGGACACTCGTAACCATCATAAATATGAACCGGTTTTCAAGCATCCAATTGTAAATCACCTGACTATGGGGGATGCTGTAATGGTCATAAGTGTGAAAAATTGGTCATAAGTCACTTTTTCCAGTGCCGTTTAACGGTCCCTAAGTCGAGTACTACCTGTATTGATTTCTTGGGATTTTGCAGAAAAGAAAACAATCCTTCAATCACTTCCGTGTTTTTTTTTCTCTTTTCGGTCTCTGGGAGCTCCTCTCTCCAGAAGTCACGGCACAATCCGATCTGACCCCGAAGATTGCGCCGCGCTTTCCCCTTAACACGCAGTTGTTTTAGATGCTGCGCTGCAAAAGCTCACTCGCTCGGTGAGTGAGATGGGCGGTATCTAAATTTGATAAATAAATAATTTTAAAAAATGCTATCTAAAGGAATCCCCCCTCCCCCGCTTTTGGAAAAGAGCGCGTCTGAGGAACTGGGCCCCCAAACGCAGCCCCTCGCGTAAGCCCTGTAGCCTGGGGTGCCTTCCTTTTACCGAGCCGCGTAACTCCTTCCCAAGTGACGTTGCCCGAATTGGGGGCCGCTCGCTGACCGGCCCACCTGGAGGCGAAAGGCGGCGGCGCAGCGACGAGGGAGATAAAAGGGCGTCGCGGGGCTCTGTTGGGCACGAGCTTCTCACCCCGGGGAGAACCACACTCCTCCTCCTGCCGCCTCCGCTGCTGCCGCTGGTCTGCACCCCTTTTGACACCGAGACGGGTATTCGCTTCTCTGCAACGCCTCCATCCCGTTAAGCAGACTAAAGTCATGTTGCACTGGGGATACGAGGAAGACAACGGTGAGAAGGAGAGCTGGTGGCTCTCTGGGGGAATTAGGTGCAGGGGGTGGGCTGTCGGGAGACTGTGCCCCAAGGCCAGGAGAGGCTCTGCTCCCGCTGGAGATCATCACCACCACCCTCCTCACATACCCACTTCTTTCCTTCTGTTAGGGTGAAAGAAGATAGAGGGGTTTCCTTCCTAGGCCGTTGCGCCTTCCAGCCACTTCCACTAGACGTGCGAACTCTCTCTCTCTTACATTTCGCGTGTTTCCTTGGGAGCACGCCTGTTTTCCAATGGGATGGGGTTTATTTCCCAAAAGTACCTATGGAATTTATTACAACCACGAAAGGAACCTTTCTTTCTCTTTCTCAATCCCTGTCTCTCTCTCTCTCTTTCTGTCTCACTCTCTCTCTTTCTCCCTCCCTCCCTCTGTTATATTCCTTTGGAAGCCAAATTTCTAAAAGTTTTGTAGATGTATAGATGCATTACTTTTTGTGAGTTAGAGTATAGTTTGTCCAAGTCTGGATATCTTTAGAGATTAAATGAAATTTCTTGATCATGATGAAATTTCTCGATCATAAATGTGAAGCTGCAAAGTTAGAATAAAATGTAAAAATGTGTTTTAAAAGGATATTGCATAACAAATTATTTTTCATCCTGAATTATCTAATTCTTTTCTATTTAGCTATAATTTTGGAGAGAAAAAAGAATGTTCACCAGTGATCTCCAGGGATCTGTGGAGAGAGTAAATCACAAGTTACCTTAAATTGCTCGAATATTACAGAAAGATCAAAAATCTTGATTTTTAAAATTGTCCTTACTCTATTGTTCCTAAAAAAGAGAAAGAAACAGCATCATATTGTCAGCATGAGTGGTTTGGAGCATTTAAGATATGCTAAGTGAGATAAGGCAGTTTATTGTTCTCCCATATTTTGATTCTTTTTTGCTATATATGTTAAGAATCACAACAAATATTATTCTTCAATAGAGAGTTGTATTAATGGTCTTTGAATTAAATCTCAAGGTTCATGATTTGCACATTCTATGTTTCTGTTCTATCTCTGTACTTTAATTACACTAAAATTAATATCAGGGCAGGGAAAATATTAAACTGAGTGAACTGAGTTCACAGAGATACTTAAAATTTCATTTTAGTTCAGCCCCAGTTCTTAAATGTCACATGTGAATTTTGTTCATGTTGTATTTCAAAAGAGAAATGCATATTGTTGTCAATACTGCTTTTTTAGTTACTTCTATGTTATAAGCAAAGCAAATTCAAAACATGGTGCAGTTGGAGCTGTTGAAACCTGAACGTGATTTTGAACAATGTGGAAGGAATAAATGAAAGATTCATGAAACATTTATTAAATATTCTGATATTAATACATTGTCATCAATATATTGTAAAGACCTCTTTGATTTTTCCAATACAAATATATTTTTGGAGGGGTTCTATGTTTCTGGGTATTTGTTGATGAGTTTAGAATAACTCTGATTTTCTGTACTCTTTTGTTGTCTGTGATAGACAGGATTTAGTAACAGATTTAGGAAAGACTTTGGAAGATTTAAGAGGGATATATACATACAGTAATACAGGTAATGAAAGACTTCCGTTTGGGATGCTGTTGTCTAATCTTGATGATACAGCAGGCTGAATGACGTCTGCTTAGGAAGCAAAGCATTAAAGATAATCCTCCAGAACTTTGTGTCCTGCTTCATAAGGAAGAACTTCCGAAAGGTTACTAGAAGGCTGGGTGTTACATCTAAGAAATACTGCTTTGGCAGACTAAATAGTTAATGCATATTAAGATTATCCCATCAGTTAACGTGTCAATCTTAATTTGTTTCCACTATCAGTGGGGGCTCCACTTTTAATACAGCGTAGTTCCTAGGTTTAAGAACTTAACAACATCAAAGCTTTGTAAAACTTTGTCTTTTTATTATCAGTAACTCCAGTTGTGTTGTTGTGACCATACAAACACAAAGCATTTTTGGACGTTCCACCTTAATTTCCTGTACTTAGATGTTTTGTATTATTTAAGATGTGGCTACTTATTGGAAGGAAGTTTTATATTATTAGCCCATACAAATAATCACTTGTATACATTTTTCCATTCACATTTATTCCGGTGAATAAATTATTATTACATTCTCATTGTAATTACCCAGAATAATAGGTTAGATTAATAACATCACACTTTCATTGAATTAAAAGGTTTGTGGCAAACCATTCCTTTTAGCACTTTACAATGGAAATTCCTCTTGAATAAAATGGAAATTCCTCTTGAATAAAATCTCCATAGGATTGGCTTCTAAATCAACATGCTGGCATTTAAGATTTAGTAAATTTAAAGTATTTGGTGAGCAAGTATTTCGTTGTCTATTCCTTATTTGATACGCAAGCATAAAATTACTTAAGCAATCAACACATTAAGCTTTTGTATATCTTTTTTGATACAATGATAAATATTAAATGATGTAAATGATCTTTCAGGAATGAAAAACGATATAGCTGACTCATTTTAGAAGTACGGTTTGACATTGCATGGAGCAGTGCAAAAGATAATCTTGGTGGGACAGAAATATGATTGACGTAAAACAGACTGTGTGTCCAAGAGGTGATAAGGAATGTGATCATGTATATTTTTTTTCTCCAGAATTAGAAGCACAGAAGGATGAGATATTATTTTATTAGACTAAAGGATTTTAGGCAAGCCAATAATCTCTCCATCTCATCTATTTTACTAAAATCTTGATGAAGAATTTTGAACAATTTTTGGATGATATTGCTGATGAACTCTGACCAGAGTAATATAAAAAGTTAAGCATGAATTGAGTTTTCTTGTGTTAGGAAATACAAAACATAGGTTTGAGGATTTCATAATTTCTTCCCTATCAATATTTGACAAACCAAACAGAGTCCCTTGTGATTAAAATTCTATGAAGGAATATTGTGTTTAGATAGAAATCTTGCTTTGAATACTTAAGATGATAGATTAATTAAAAACTGATTTTCAGACATTTCCAGAAAATACTACGAGCTATTTCAAGGGAATGGAGAAAATATGTAGGATGAGTACAGTTTTTTCTTGGTTTGAGAATTGAATTACATACTGTATAGCATTTCAAGAACTTAACTCCAAAGGTATCAGGACCAGACTCTATTTGGGGCACACGGTGTTAGGATTTTTAAGTGCTGAAATCCATTCCTTAATCAGTCATTTTATTTCTTAATAATGAAAAAAAAAAGAGAAAGGTTCAAATTTTTTGGTACCACCCCCAAGGGCATAATGGCAAGCTGATTTTACATTCCTGCTAAAGGAAATCTAAACTTAAACCAAATTCAAAGTTTGTATGACTTATTGCTGTTGCATTAAAATCAGACTAAGGTAGAGGAGAAAAGTGTGTGTGTGTGTGTGTGTGTGTGTGTGTGTGCAGAGGTAATTATGCAGATGCAGGTCATAGTACTTGTAAAATAGGTTATAAATGACTTATCAACTAACAACCGTAATGTGGTAAAATCTCACCAAATTCCAAGTTTGGCTAGAAGCATTTCTGATGACAGAAATAACACAAGCATTTTCCTTTCCCAAGGCAGAATTCTTCATTGAATGGAAAAGAATAACAACCACTATTCCATAACCTATTGCTCTTCATTTGTGTTGAGATTACACTTCCTAGAATTCCCATTAATGGGAATCAGCCTGGGTGGGCTACTTCAGAGTAAGCAAAGCTGCCACTCGCTTGGTATATTTTTAAGTAACATTTCATATTACAGCTAGTGTGTAAAGCTGATCTAAATGCCAGATACTCAAAATATTATTATGATCAATAGCTGATCAATAGTTTTGCTTCTATTATGTAACTAACAGATATCTCTCTTTTCCCAAGGATTGTACAACTACTGTTTTATAATGCTTTTTTGTTTATCATAACATCAAAATGCCTAAGATTTTTACTACCTTAATAATTCTTTCATTTCTTTTGAAGAAAGCTGAGACAATTAAACCAGGATAACAAGTATATGCAATAAATATGCTGAGTATTTTGTTTTTATTTTCTGTTCTGCTCCAGATTGGTATTTGTGAAGTTTGGCACTTCTAAAATTTATATCCTGGTTTAAGAATTATGTTCATAATTCATAATTCTGATTTTGTACATATGATAATGATTGGTAGACTGAGACCTGGTTGTTTTGGAATAACTGACTCAGTTATTTTAGGGGGCAAATACGGTTGATATAAGTTCTGATGGCAAAGTTAGGAATTCACCTTCTACATTTGAAAAGAAAAAGTATATAAACTGTATGTACCAGTGAGAATGCAGTTTTTAAAACTGCTGTTAGCATTTTCCATATATAGTTCTAAATGATATAGTGTAGTCTAACACCGCAATTCTATCTTGTTGTATTGCATATATAAACCAATTCTTTTGTGATGATGAAATATTCTCTTTTTAAAGTGACCATACTATGTTACGTTTGGAGATCAGTATGTGGGCTTCCTAACTAGGCAGAGCATCTTCTTCAACCTTATCTGAAACTTTTATGAAACTTTAATCTCTGTCTCTGAATGTTACTGAACCAAAGTAAATCTCTTTAATCTCTTTCTATGTTACTGAACCAAAGTAAAGCATTATAGTTGTGTGAATGACAGATTAAATCATCTGATGGGTAAATGTTCTCTGAATCTATTGCATGTGTGTTAATTTCAGGTGTTTGCTGCATTCCTAATGACCAGAATGCCTGGAAGTAGGCAGAAAATGAACAACTCTAGTGTTCTAACCTGCATCCTTGGGTATTCAATTCATTAGAATTAAGATATTTGTGCAGAGGGCTGTATTTCAGCCCTCCAAAGATGATGGGGTGGTATATATTCCATCTCTTTAAATCCAACCATTTTTAATTACTTTATTTTAAAAAAAAAGAAAAATAAGAAAATCCAGGTAGGTTCTTGTGCATTTTCTTATATGACAAATTCTTTGTTTGTCTGACTGTGCCAAATGATATTCTGCAAACAATGTTTTTACTGTAATGTATTATAGGACCTACTCACTGGAAGGAAATTTTCCCCATTGCTGATGGAGACCGGCAATCTCCCATTGATATTCACACTGAAGAGACTAAATATGACCCTCAGCTGCTTCCTCTCAGCCTCAGCTATGATCCTTCCTCTGCTAAAGTCATACTCAATAATGGACACTCCACCAGTGTGGAATTTGATGACACTGAGAATAAATCAGGTTTGTTTTCTAGCAAATCTAGGTCTGATTTAATGCTCAATAACTAATTGTATCTAACTGATAAGGCCGCTATTCCCCAGAAAACATCCTTTTACCTTATCACTTGAGGGACTTTCAGTTCGTTGTAATTGTCTAAATATGTTTGTATTCAAATGATTGGTCCGCATCTTTCTTGAATATGATTTTATCTGATTGGATGCAGAAAGTTGGATAGCTTCCTAAAAGCCCTATTCAAAGTAGGCTAAATTCCTTTCTCAAACATTGCTTTCTCTCATCTTTGGCATAGTTAGTTTTATGTTGCTCTCATTTCATGGGAACAGTTCACATTTCCTTTGTAGTCACAAAGGAATTTTTGTGTGCCTTCTTTTTCCTCTGTAGAGTGAATAGCAATTTTCAGGACAGTTATTTAGAACCAAAAAAAGCATGCAGGGGAGATACCAGCCCTCTAGTGCTAAGCTGGAATCTCCAGCAGTTACCATATTTTTCAGAGTACAAGACACACTTTTTTGGGTGTGTCTTATACTCCGAATGTAGACCTGCACACCCGCCGGCCCCTACCCTTTGTCCTCGTCCTGTATGCAGAGATTGCCACCAACAATGGCTTGTCATTTTGGGCTCCGTGCGTTGTGTTTTCAGTCTCCAAATGTTTGACATGTAATGTGTAAAATAGCTACCTGGAACAGCTGCTGCCTTCTCTTACCCCTTCCGCGCTTTGCCTGCTTTAGTCACTGGAGCTCCCTCCGAGGATCAGCT
>JANHFT010002405.1:0-11746 GCA_032467955.1 Pseudoxenodon macrops
GGGCTCCCGTTTCTTCCAAGCCCCCCTCGCCCCTCGGAGAGAGAGAGAGAGAGAAGGCGGCGGCGGCGGCGGAAGCGGCAGCAACTCACCCAGCGGGAGGAAATGTTTGGTGTCCATGTCCGCGATTTAACTCATGCCCAGCGGCGTGGCGGGGCGATGGGCGGCGGGAAAGAGCCGAGGCGGCGGGGAAGCCCCGCTGCGGAGCCCGCCGAGAGAGTCGGCCGCCGAGCCAGAGGCGCAGGGAGGCGGATCCCGGGTCGGCCGGCTGGAAGGGCCCTTCCGCGTCGCGCTGGCGGATGGGGGGCCGGGGCTCTCCTCCCCCTCCCGCCGCGGCGGCTGCCGAGCCTCGCTCCCCGCCTCGCCGCCTCCTCCTCGCAGGCAGAAGCGCGTTTCGAAACGCCGCCGGAGGCAGAAGCGAGAGGAGCCGAGCCAGTCCCGCGGGGTGTGCGCAACGCCTCGGCGCAGGGAGTTGGGAAAACTCGCCCAACAATGTAACTAAAGTACAGGACTTGTGTCGCTGCCTGCGCGCGCCCGCGGCTCGCGGCCCGGGGGCGAGCGAGGAGCGAGGCAGTGCGCGCGCCCGCCTCTCTCTCTCTCTCTCTCTCTCTCTCTCTCCTCTCGGTCGGGAGCCGCAGCGCAAAGGGGCCCGGCGAAGGGGGAGCCCGACGGCCGACCGGCCACGGCGACGGGGCGGTGCGCTGGGCCGTTCCCGGGGCGGGGGCTCTCGGCGGCCCTCCCCGCGCCACCAGAGGACCGGCTTTCCCGGAGCCGCTCGGACGTCTCCGGCGTGGGCAGGCGGGCGGCCGAGGCCTCGAGTGCCAGCCGGAGAACGGGGGCTTCGTGGAGGAGGGAAGCGGCGTAGAAGCCGCCAGGGCCCCGGACCCCGCCTGCCCGCCATCGGCTGAACGAGGAGGGGGGCGGGGGGTCCAGCTCGGAAGGAGGCCGACTTGTCGGAGAGCCGGAGCCCTGCGGGCGCTGCCCCCCTCTCGGCACTGCTCCGGCCAACCGCCCGAGACCCGGAGCATCGGTCTGGCGGCGGCTCTCGGCTCCTGGGCTGCAAAGCGAAGCCGAAGCCGGTCTGAGATTATCGGCTGCCGCCCGGCGCAGAGCCCAGCAACCGCTCGCAGCCCCGTGCCGGGAGGGCGCCGGAGCTGGGCTGGCCTTGGCGGCGCCTCCGCAAACCCAGCGCGCACAGCCCCCCGCAGGCCGAAGCGGACGGGCGCCCGACCCCGGCCGGCCATTGGCTGCCCGGAAGGACGGGCCGAAGCCTGGAGCACGACTCCCCCCTTCCCCCCCCCCACGCTTATTCCGAGCGGGGCGGGGCGCCTCTGGCCCTCCAATCGCAACGAGGGGGCGGACCCAGCAGCGCGCGCGGCCCCCGTTTTGGGTTCGTGGAAGGGACGCGCGGCCCCGAAGGCAGAGCCACCCGCGCGCGGCAGAAGCCCACGGAGACGCGGGAAGACGGGACTTCTCCAAGGGACCGGCTGCCGAGCAAGCGCTTCGTGTGGGCAGAGCGAGTCGGGCGAAGAAGGTGACCTGTTTATACCAAGAACTGCGAGAAACTTCTGAGTCCCCCCTCGCGATGGCCGTCAGGTCCGCCCTCCTGTCGGACACTCAGGTCAAGTGGGGACAGTCTGGTCAAATGGGGGGGCACCCCTTTCCCATTCGACTGCCCAGGCCTTTATAGTTAATAAGACAGCCAAGATCACTTTGGGTTGGGCCCAAAAGCCACAGCAGGACCACTGAAGGATGAGCTTAGGATGCAAAACAGCAGCAGCTTCTGTGATGTCTCAGGGGCTGCCCCGTCTAGAGGCTGTGCAGTGGTCTAACCATGGGGCAATGAAGACTTCTATCACTGCCATTGCCAGCACAACATAGAAAGGTACCTGAGTGAGTATTATTAGGACAGTGGTGAAACCTCTGGGAGCAATTTGTAGAACACCTCAGCTACCCCATATTAGAGCATGCTGAGCCCTGGAATTGCCCACTCGCCCAGGGAAAAACAGAACACTCATAAAGGGACACCCCCGCCTTTCTAAGACTGGGACTCCAAACATCATGGTTGGTGGTCCTGAAAACTACACAGAGATTCACCCTTCAATGCCTTCTCCAGAATCCACCCCCTCAATAAGTGGGAGATAGAATAATAGGGTTGGAAGGGACCTTGGAGGAATAGTTACAGGAACCAGGCCTGGCTAGTCTAGGGAAGAGAAGGACCAGGGGAGACAGGATAGCAATCTTCCAATATTTGAGGGGCTGCCACAGAGACGAGGAAGAGGGTCAATCTATTCTCCAAAGCACCCGAAGGCCAGAGAAGGAATAATGGATGGAAACTGATCAAGGAGAGATTCAACCAGGAAACAAGGAGAAATTGACTAGACATACCCAATTCCTGCAACTGTTCTTCATATGTTTTAGGTTTTCGCCCCTCTTTATTGCTCTTCTCTGCACTCTTTCCAGAGCGCACCTTCTTTATATTGTGGTTACCAAAACTGGCTGCAATGTTCCAAGTGTGGCCTTATCAAGGCATTATAAGTGATACTAACTCTTCACATGATCTTGATTCTATCTCTCTGTTGATGCAGCCTAAGACTCTTGGCTTTTTTGGTGGTTGCCACACTGCTGGCTCATATTTAAGTGATTGTCCACTAGAACTCCAAGATACCTCTCACAGTTATTGATCCAGGGCTCTGGAGAAGGTTTACATACCGGGAAAGGTGGGAAGAAAGAGGAGAAGAGGAGAACCAGCAAGGTGGATGGGCTCATTCACCTTTCATAAAACCTGAAAGATCAGGTGGAGGGCAGATCTTCAATCTAGCTATGTGGTTGCTAAGAATCAACAACGACTGATGTCACACAATCATTAAACAATCAAGTTACTGGATAACTAACCAATTATATAATAGCTTCGACCCCAAGATCAAAAAGAACTAAGTTCTGGAGTTCCTAATTTCAACCAATACCAAAGTTTTTTAAATCCTTAATGATATTCTTGAAAGTTTGGAAAATTAAATCCACTTTTCCCAAGGGGGTGACAGTAATTTATCTATTGGAAATCTTGAGGGATCCCCTGTCATGTAATGTTATTATATATACTACAAAGTTACTTGAAATATTATGAAAGAATAAAGCTAAGGAGACCTTCAAAATATAAGACTAACTTGCAGCTAAATCGTATTAGCCATATTCATCTTCCCCAGACACTCCATGGAATCCTAGGGCATCTGTAAAACAAGTTTCTTCTTCATCTGAATCAAGGATAAAGTTAAGAATTACTCACTGAGAAACTTTTCTAGGAATCTCCTAATCAAAAGACGTAAGGCAACAGAACATAACTTCCACCCCGTAGTCATATAGTTGTCAAAACTGAGTTCTTAAATCCTACCAGAATGGAATGGCACCACTCAAAACCCGGGAATAGTACACCTTTCACCTTGGGCAGATTGGCACTTCCCCATTCAAGGGGGGAGGGTGCTGTTTGGGAGTCTTCCTGTAAATGCAGCTCCTTCTTGTTGAACTTGTGTTGACTGTGGCCAAGAAGACCTTTGCATCGGTGTGCCAGTTGCAGTCTTCCCCAGATTGGCCCTTCAGATGCCCTGGTCACTAACTGACTTGACTGCTGCAGCATGGTCCCCTTTGGGCTGCTCTCAAAGACCCTGTTGAAGTTTCAACTTCAGTGCTCCAGAATGTAGTGGTGAAAGAAATGGTCTTCTTTGTGAGCTGCACTGGTTGCCAATTTGCTTCTGGGTGTCATTCAAGGGTGCTACTTAGAATGCCTTATATGGCAGAGGTCCTGGTTCTCTGAAGGACCACCAAAGCATCGGCCCAGCCGACCTGATCTGGTAGGGTTGGCACTCTTGTTCCTTCAATTAAATGGTGCCTCTCTTGGGACCCAGCAGGGGCACCTTCTCCTTAGCAGCACCTGCTCTCTGGCATGAGGCTCCCTGAGTCCTCCTGGTTTTTGAAGGTGCCCCACCCTGCTGTTGTTTTGGAGGGGCCTGAAGACTTGGCTCTTCACCTGGCCTTTGATGGGGGGAGGGATAATTGAAGCACCTTTCTTCTTTTTCTTCCCATCTGTTATTCTGCCATTTCTACTTTTTTCATTTGTATTCATGTCTTGTTTTTATCTTTTAAGTCACTTATAAACCAAAAAGCTGATGGGAGTTGGGCAGCAGTTTAAATTAAGTTAAATTAATTCTTGAGACCCAATGGCATCCAGTTGGTTTCTCCAATTATGCTATCAACAGACCGGTTATCTAAATGAGATTAGGAATGGGAGTTTCTGGCTGAGGTACAAAACCTGTGAACTTATCCCTTGCGCTCTGTGGCTTCTGCTGGGATCCCTTTCAAGTCCTCAGGGTTTTCCAGTAGCACAAGGGAGGGAGACTGAGGGCAGATGGAAAATATAAAGTATCCTTCAGATGTTTCGCTGCATCCAAGATGATGACGAAGATGATGCACTGAAAATCGTACGTGATTTAGGGAGCAAGTGAAAAGCAGGGAAGGAAACTGGCAGGCCAGCCACATAACTGAAGAAATCATGTTTACATCAACATCTGCCTCACAAACCTCCAAGTAGCCAGGGCAGAAGCTTTCAAAATAAATCAGAGCTACTGAATTATGTTGAGACAACTCCACTATTTGAATGTTGTCAGAGTCTTAATGGCCTTGTATAAGTCCAGGTGGAGCTGGTTCTATCCTAAGCAGAAAAAGAACCTGAGATCTGCTGGCCCAGACTTTAGCCAAGGCTGGCTGAAATATTAGGCTGTACAGATATCGAAGAAATGTGTTGGGAACAGATAACATGATCTTTATCTTCTTCAAGAATGACATAACGCTTGCTTCATAGAGGTCAGGGTTCTTCTCCATTAAAAGAACAGATAAGACAACAACATGTAGTTTGATATCAGTCAGATGGAACAAAACCATCTGCTCTGTTTTCTCAGGTTTGTACATTGAACTATAATCATAATTTGTGATTACAAAAGTTTACACTTGAGTATAGAGAAGTCAGTAATCTGTTGGGTTTATGATAGACACGATAGTCTCATCTGCAAAACAATATTTTGTTGATGTAAAATTTAAAAAAGACTGATAATTAACTGATTCAGATTTCATAAGGTTTTCTAAAGTCCCAGTTGTGTTGCCTGTTAAATTCATAGTTCATGCTGGCACCATAGTACTTGTAAAATTCAGATTAGGAAGAAATCAAAGGTTAATAACGCTCACAAGGTAAATGGGATATATAAAGAATGAACAAAATTAACAGTTGCTTAACCGTACTATGCTATCTAACAAACGCCCTTTGAAAATTAGTTACAGTTAATGCAAAAACTGTGTTATAATCACCTGTTCAACATCTGTGGTGAGAGAAAGCAATTGCACTCACAGTGACCTGGTCTGATTATGTCCCAGAGCAGGGATCTCCAAACTTGGCAACTGTAAGACCTGTGGACTTTAACCTGACTTGAAGTCCAAAGTTTGGGAAGGAGCTTCAGAGAAGGAGGACTTCTGCAGGAGAAATGGGAGCAGTCTCCCCACTCAGAAGGCAGCCACAGCTTCTGGCTCCGTGGGAATCGGATGGGAAGGCCGCTTTCTCGGCTGAGGTCAATTTATCCTGGCAACGGCTGCAAATCTCTCCCTGCTTGGTGCACGAACACATCCTTAATTAATACGGAGATGGAGAAGCAAGTACCGGAAATGGCTGGTGTGACCGACCCAGAGGGCCATAGCACCAATCTAATGCCTCCCAGAGGTCCCTCTTCCCAGGACATGTTCAAAATATTACATATGGACGAACAAACCGCAGGATGTATAAAAGTGAACATAAATATATTTTTGTGCTGACAAACCTGGTAAAGCCGTCGCTGACTGAATGGACCGCCTTGGCAATGCATCTGTCGGCCGCTTCTTTTCCAGTTCTTCTCCCTTCCTCCAAAAACCAGGGTGGGCCTTTGGAGGAATCCATGGCTCCTCCACACACAAAACCTGGTAGGAGAAAGTTGACATTTCTGGAACAGTCTTTTCAGCTACAACTCTTTGGATCAGGGATGGTGAAGAGGCTGGTGGTGAGACATCAGTGCTCCCCACTGATGTCACCTCAGGGCCCTTCGCCTTGGAAATGCTGGCTGATGAGCCTTCCTTCATCTATGCTTCCACAAGAGTCCTGGCAGAAGGTCTGGTGAGGAGCAGCCATTTCCTCACTTTATCTTCTGTCTTCTCGGGGATGCAACAGGTGGGGCTTCTCTAACAGAGGAAAAGCACAAATGCTTAGTTCCCACTGCGCACGCGCATGCATGCACACACTGAGCAGCCATAATTTCTGGGGGAATGGAGTCACCAATTCAAGGGTGGAAAATCTTCCATGAATTAGTTTAATCTTCAACTCTTTGAACTGAGTGGCCTTCACTTCTATATTGTTTTGTTTTGTTTTGACCAAAGAAATCAAATATGAATAGCTTAATTCAATGTTTTCATTCCATGACCTCTGGGAGAGACATTGCCTCAGTATTTGGAAGGGCCAGCTGACATCTCTGGCCAGTCAACCCGACTCAGGCGCCATCAGTGGATATTTGAAGTCATTCAATCAAACCAACTGCAAGACTTTTGCTCAGTTACAGTCGATCAGGGTGGATTTTCTTTGTTTCTCATGGATCTAACCTGAAGTTCGTCCCACCTCATTTCTGCATCCATTTGGGTTTTCTCAGTCAGCCAGCCAGCCCCTTTATTTACTTTTCTCCAAAATGCAATGATTTTCTAAGAGAAGCATGCAAAATCTGGGAGGTGTGAATATTGCAAAAGGCAAGTCCTTTTATCTTAGCTTTAAAGAGTGGAAACTAAGTTTCCATGAAAACGCAAAGAGAAGAATTTCTTTGTCTTTTCTAGCCACTGATCAACCACTGTATTGTGAACACAATGTTATTTATTTATTTATTATTTAGTTATTTTGTCAAGCACATATTAGATAACATGAGTCATTGTAAGTAAGAATTCTCGCAACAGAATACCTTATGCCACCAGTATTAAGATTTTGGGTTTAGACGACTTAGAACTACGCCACCTTCGGTCAGACCTAAGCGTAGTACATAAAATTGTCAATGACTACTTCACCTTCAACCACAATTTACAAGAGCACACAAATTTAAGGTAAACCGCTCCAAACTTGATTGCAGGAAATACGACTTCAGCAACAGAATTGTCAATGCCTGGAATGCCCTACCTGACTTTGGTTTCTTCCCCAAACGCTCAAAACTTTAACTTTAAGACTATCTACTGTCGACCTCACCCCATTCCTAAGAGGTCTGCAAGGGGTGTGCATAAGCACACCAATGTGCCTACCGTCCCTGTCCTAATGCATTGTGTGCTCGTGTATTGTTGTGGTTGAAGCTGAAATATTCATTGACAGGTAGGACATTGCAGTGGATAATTTTATGTACTACGCTTAGCTCAGACTGAAGGCAGCATAGTTCTAAATTGTGTAAACCCAAAATTTCAAGTTACTGGCATAAGGTATTCTTTTGTGAGAATACTTTGACCTACAATGACTCACTGTGGTCAAGTTTAAATTAAAGCTGCCTTTTAAAAGAAAGGTGAAACCCCTTCCAGCTTTGGGGGGGAGTGAAACCCCACTGCAATCTGTCTGAAGTGATGATGGCTCATCTGAGGTGGAGGAAGGTGTTAAACAGAAGCATAAATCCCCAGCTCCATCATCCGTGGCAGCTGTTGCCCCCAGCCATCCCTGGTGTCTGCCCAGCATCCAACACGTTCCCCAGGAGCAGAGACCGGGTTTCTTTCACTCAAGAGAACCCCAAATACGAAGCTGAGCCACCAAAGCAGAGAGGCCATTTTCATTCTGCTCCTGGTTCCTTCTCTTTGCATAGAGGTCCTTGCCATCCAGGCAGGACCCTTTTGCTCCCTTCCTTCCTGAACGGGATCGACTTACTAAGCGCAGGAGGCTTTTCCACCTTGCAAGTTTTGTTTGATCGGCTGGAGGATGTCTGGGGACAGTTTCAGCTGCCTTTCCTCTGGCCGTTGTTCCTCCTTCAAACTGTTGGAGCCCAGCACATGAAGTTGCTTTTTTTCTTTTTCTATAATTGTTCCTTGCATCCTTCCTCTGAAAAGTATCTCTTGAATGATATGGTGATGCTTGAACACCTAGTGTGCTGCAGTAGTCAAGAGTATTGGGGATGGACTAAGGTTTCCCCCACCCCAGTTGATGCCCCCGACTGCTTGGGGAACCACTGTCCTTCATATTGTTGTAACCACACACAAAAAAGGTGTGTGGAGAAACCTGCTTGGGGAAGGGCTGGATAGAAATGCAACGTTATGGCCAAAGATGGCTGGGTGTAAGGTCCCAAAATGTACTTGAGTCACCAGGATGCCAAAGAGAGAGACCCAAGAAGAGGCTTGGAAAAAGGAACAGCTTTTATTTGTACAAAGAAGATCTGGGTAGACCATTCCACAACATACAGACAAAGAGCATGCCGTGAAAGGCCACACCTTGGGGAAAGTATGGCGTCCTTTTACACCTTCAGAGACATCAGCTTAGTACCCAATTCTGGCTGTGCAGCAAGGAACAGGGAGGCTGGGGGCTTAGCAACACAGGTATTTGCTCGATGTAACCCTGCCAAGCCATGACATACCCGGCTTCTTGTTTGAGATACAGACCAGACATCGAGTTCTACCAAAAAAAACACCAAGATAGCAGGAGTTAGATCACTGGCAGAAGCAAATGGCAGAGGCAATTCTAATTCTTACAGGAGCGAAATCGCAAGTTGTTCTTATGTCCCACTAATTCTACCTATTCTACTATTATGCCCCTTCTTGGGAACTGGGCTCCCCAATCAACTGGTCCGTGTCCTCCAGCAGCCAGGCCTCTGGGGGTTTGCCACCAAGGAACATGCGCGGGTGGAGAGAGTCCTTCTGATTCTGCAGCAGAATCCAATTGCCTCCAAACTAGGCAGAAGAGAGCAGCACAGACTTGCCTTCTTCCTGGCTTGGGGAGGTGAGGACTGGGGGCCTTGGCCTGAGTGGACTACAGCAAGGCTCAGGGGCCCCCTGGAAGAATGGGGATGGACAGGGATGAATTGAGAGGCCACCAGGAATGTTCTGTTGTGCTGCCTGGCCTTGCTGTCACATCAACATTGGTCTGGCCTGGACACAAGTACTAAGACTGACTGGAGGGGGGGCAATAGGCAAGCATATTGCTTAAGGGGAGCACAAGGGTCATGTGAGAGACATGTGAGGAGCCAAGAGGCTGACAACCGAATTGGAGCCTCTGTCTCCACCCCGGGTTTCTTTACCCTGCTTCTCGCTCTCCTTGGCCAATGTTGATCTTGGATTGCCTTGTGAAACTGAGCCAGGAGCTCTCTCTGCAGCTGCCCAGCCATCAGAAAACCTGGCCTGGGTGTATTGGGTGTCCATCCACAGGGAGTGGAGGGGTCCAGCTGCTCCAGAGGAACCTGGTCAGCCAGACACGGGGCTGAGGTCTTCATCCTGGCTGCAGGAGAACATGCTCCTTGGGGTGAGGAATAAGGGGCCAGCTCTGCACAGCTGGGCTAAGCCATGAAGTCAGCTGGTGGAAAGGCTGCAGATGTTTTAAAGTTTAGATAAGTGGCAGACCTTCAAAATGATTAGAGGTCATTCAATGTGTGGAAGTGTACGGTGATGCATACAGGGCCAAAAAATCCAAACTAATTAATGGGATCTCAGATGGTCAGGAAATAGATCTTTGAAATCGTCCTTTATTCGTGTCAGAAGCTTGTAGATATATAACCTTTAATACTGAGCAAATAAAATGTAGATATAAAATAACTCATAAAAGTGTAGCACGTGTAAAAAGTATGTAAATGGGATTAAAACTAAATGACATTCACCCAGTATCATGTCAACAGCATTTTCTCTCACACCCTGAGATCTTCCTCCCTACATGTTGAAGGGCCTTGCATGCACCATAGCATCAGTGCTCAGCGCAGGGGGTCGACGGAGTCTTCATCCACTGTAAAAAAAGGCCCATATTTCCAGATAACAATACTGGAAATAGAGATGCCAGTCTCCATAATGCCCTGATAGGCATCGGCAACGAACCTGATGAGGGGTGGCGCAGTTCCTGTGTGAGGAAAGGGGGTGACATTCGGGACCTTTTGGCTTAGAAAGAGGCAAATGAGCTCATCCTTTCGATGTGACATGACCAATCAAGGACATGATTGAGGCATACAAATTATGCATAGCATGGATACATTGGACACATAATGAATATATAACCCTTCCCAAAATGCTAGAACCAGAGGTCACCCCGTGAATGTGACTCTTGGAAGAAGCTGGACAAACAACAGCAGACATTTTACCCAACGCATAATGAAACTCTGGAATTCAGTGCCTCAAGAGGCGGTGCTGGCTACCAACTTGTCTGGCATCAAGGGAGGGCTGGGTCAGTTAAGGGAAGCCATGGGCATAAATGGCTACTGGCCTTGAGGGCGGTGGGGCTGCCTGTGAAGACCATCTGCCGGGAGGCTTGTGGGCCTTTCTGCAGTTGTTCGCCACTGTGAAAACAGACTGGTAGCTTAGATAGATGGGCCAGGGTTGGCTACTGCAATGCACTCCCCCTGGGGCTGCCCTTGAACGTCACTGGGAAGCTATAGCTGGTCCAGAAAGCACCCGAGTGGGCAGTGATGGGCATGCCTTGGTAAGCCTAGTTGCCGGGATGGGATGGGGGAGGCTTCTGAGTGCAACCAGAGGTTCTGCTTATTGTCAGTGGAGGTTTCTTCCTTCCGTTTCCCCTGGCACAGAAGCAGGAGGAAGGACGGAAGGCCCTCTGGCAGCCTTCTTGGCCAAGGCAGCATTTGCTGTGCACTGACCGCCACACTCCAACCCTGGGCCCATGGACTGTGACAGGTAGCCTCCCCCACATGCACACAGACACCCTTGTAAGGTGCCTGCAATCAGAGTCATCCAATTGGGCACAATGTTTGTGCGGAGCTAAAGCATGAACAGGCGTGTGCACATGCACACCCCCAAGTGAGTCGGGGTGGGAGGGGTGAAGCAGCAGGGAGCCCCATGGCTGCCCTTCATATCCTGGGGGGGAGGGGTCCTGGAAGGAGGGGGAGGCACCTGTGGGAAAGAGCCCACCTGAAGGGCCAGGGGGAGGGGAGGGGCTGTGCCTGGTCTCTGTGGGGAGCCAGACCGGAACTTTAATTGGGGGGGAGGGGAGCGGGTCTGCTGAGGTTTCCTGATGGAGGGCAGAAGCCGCCGCTGACGAAGCCTCCGCCCCTCCTGCAGCTCGGGGCCCCTTTGGCGGGCGCAGATACGAGGCTCCCGGAAAGCCCGGAGAGCGGCGCTTCATCCGCTCCGGTCAGCTGAGGCGGTCGGGGCGACGGTCCTGCCTTCTTCGGCCATTCGGGGAGGGGAAGACGCCTAGAAAGCTGACCGGCGACAAAAGAGAAACTGAGGAGGGCGGAAGTCCGGGCTGCTGGGGAGGGGGCGCCGCTGTCCCGTTCCCGCCGCAGCTGCCCGGGGCCTCGCGCCCTCTCGACCCTCATCCGCCACCCCCGGCGGCCGCCGCTCTTTCTCCGCCGGCTGAGAGGGCCGCTCGGGGGAATAAAAGGCAGGCCAAGGCGGGCGGGGGGAGAAGAGGGCAGCCCCCGCCTCCCGCCAGGGAAAAGGACGGAGTGACGTCAGAAGAGAGAGCGCCCATTGGCCGCGGCTCCCCCCCTCGCCCCCCCCCCCAGCGCCACTCGGGCAGCGCCAG